>JAZHYW010043474.1:0-58223 GCA_037355805.1 Ixodes ricinus
TAGTCGATGCAAAATCTATTCGATCCGTCCTTCTTTTTCACAATCACCACCGGTGCGTTGTATGGTGAGGAGCATCTCTCGATTACTCCTAGTGCCAGCATCTCTGCGATCTCTTGCTCGACCACCTCTTGAACTGAAAGAGGCAGCGGGTATTGTTTTACGAACACCGGGCGCGTCGTGGTGACTTCCAAGTCGCATGTCAAGAGATTTGTTCTTCCCGGCACATCGGAGAAGATCTCACTGAAGTCTTCGATCAGCGCACGCACTTCGGCACTTTCTTTCGCGTCCAAATTCTTGTTTACGTTAACGTCCTTCCATCCTTGTTGCTTCGTCCAGCTCGGTGTGGGGATTTCTCCGGAATCTTCGAAGCTTCGCTCTCCTAGAGCTTCATCCTTGATCTCAGCTGCGACATGACAGGAAGTCTGCTCTTGTCGAGTCGTCTCCCTCTCCTCGTACTTTTTTAGCATGTTGACGTGAAAGACCTTCGTCTTCCCTCCCACGTCCAACTCGTAATCGACCTCGTTCTTTCTTGCCGTCACCGCGAAGGGTCCTTTCCATTGCATGATCATTTTGTTGGCGTCTGTTGGAAGAAGGATCAAAGCCAAGTCACCTTGCTTCATTTTGCGGTTCGAAGACCTTCTGTCGTAATAGCCCTTATATTTAGCTTTCGCCTCCTCCAAGCATTTGTGCGCCAACTCGCACGTGTTCTCCAGTTTCTCTCTCAGTTCGAGCACGTAGCTGTACGATGTCTTCGCCTCATTTCCCACCTTTTCGCTTGACCACATTTCTTTTAGAATGGCCAGAGGCCCTCGCACTCTCCTGCCGTACAGCAACTCAAAAGGAGAAAACTTTAGACTTGATTGCGGAACCTCCCTGTATGCGAAGAGCAGCGCTGGGAGGTACCTGTCCCAGTCCTTGGGCCTCTCTTGACACATTCTTCTTAGCATTTGTTTTATAGTGCCGTTAAACCTCTCGACCAATCCATTGCACATGGGATGGTAGGGCGTGGTGAGCATGTGCTTCATTGATAATAAACGGCTTACTTCTTTCATCAGGTCTGATGTGAAGTTAGTCCCGCGGTCGCTGAGTATCTCTGTTGGCACGCCGTAACGTGTAAACATCTCGACCAGAGCTTCTGCTACCTGCTGAGATCCAACGGCCCGCAGCGCTACTGCGTCTGGATATCTTGTAGCCATGTCTACCATGGTCAGGATGTACTTGTTTCCCGCACTCGACATCGGCGTGATGGGTCCAATAATGTCGATGGCTACTTTCTGGAAAGGCGTCTCGACCGTGGGCATATTCCCTAAGGGAGCCCTACCCACTTTACCCTTCGGCACCGTGCGTTGACAGACGTCGCATGATCTGACGTATCTTTTGATCTCGCTTTGGATCCCCGGCCAGAAGAACTCCTCTGCCACCAGGCCCAGCGTGTTCTTTATGCCTTGGTGCCCGGACATGATGCCATCATGTGCGAGCGTCATCACAGCCGGTCTGAACTTCTTCGGGAGTACCAGTTGAATCGTCTTTCTCCCCGACGAATACTCAACAGACCTGTATAGCAGGCTGTTTTTCACAAAGAACTGGAACTTCGTCCTAGACTTCGACCTTCTCGTGATTTGCCCAACTTCATCAAAACACCTTCTGAGCGAGTCGTCTTCTCTCTGCTCTCGAGCGAGTGCCTCTGGAGTCGTATCGATCATTGATACCTGCGGCACGTTCAGGCCTAACTCTTCGCTTTTCCTTTCTCCACTTCGTGGGACGCTTGTGTCGTGAGTTGCAGCAACTTCCGCCGAATTCGCGTGACGTGAGTCATCGTTGTTTTTGCCTGCACCGGACATCTCGTGGACGTCCGCCCGTATCTCCGATCCTTGGTTTACCGCTGCGCCGTCAACAGGACTTTCTTCTTCCACTTCACTGGCGTTTTCCCATCCAGGATCTGGATCATCCGCACTTCGGACCTGCGGAATATTCCCCAACACCAGATCGTATAGTGGGTCACTGATACATTTCGCCAGAACCGTTCCGGTATAAAATGGCGTCTGAATCGAAATCTTCGCCTCTGGTAGGTTCTTGACTGTCCGGTCCAATAGGAAAACGGCACTCGATCTTCCGGTGAAATTCTCCGGAGGGACCAGGTCCTTCCTGACCACTACTGTATTACACCCAGTGTCCCTGAGCACTTTTATTCGCCTGTTCCCTAGGCGTCCTTCAACCACGGGCATATTCTCTGCAAGGAACTTCGGAGCTCTCCCCACGGCTGCATTCACCACCGGAATCTTGTCTCCGTTCCTCAGCGTGACGAAGGATTCCTCTGGCTCGTCCGTGGTAGCAGTAGGCCTTGCCCACAGGCATGAGGCCTGGTGTCTTCCGTCCTGTCCCGCCTTGCACTGATTAGCCCTGTGACCTGTGCGTCCACAGTTCCAACACGCGGCTGATTTAAACCCTTGAGCTTTGCTCCGGCAATTTTCCGCTTTGTGACCCGCTTTCCCACAGAGAAAACAGCGGCTGCTTCTCCTGGAGTCGCCTTTATCATTATTAGCTGGATCTCCTACACTCAGTTTCTTTCCAGTCTCTTCTTTCTGTTTGCCACCTGTGCTCGATTGCGCTTGCGCCTCTAAAAAGAGGTCAGCTTTTGCTGCCACTTCATCCAAAGTTCGGCAGTCCCTCTCTTTAAGGAATACAGCTAGCTTGCTTGAGCAGGTCCCAAGAAACTGTTCCACCAGAACCGTGTCTCGTAGCGCTTCGAATGTCTTTTCGATTTCTGACACCTCAACCCACCGATCAAAGTAACCTGCCAGCCTAGCGGCGAACTGCCTCCTAGTTTCACCCTCCTCGGGTTTAGCATCCCGAAATCTCTCACGGTATCCTTCCTTTGTATAACGGAATCTCTGGAGCAGAGCCAGTTTTACTTTAGGATAGTCCAACGCGTCCGTGGGTGTCATGCGACCAACCACCGTGAGCGCTTCTCCTGTCAGACACAGGCCTAATGTCGTCGCCCATTTGTCCTGAGGCCACCCCAAACCTGTCGCCGTGCGCTCAAAACGCTGCAGGTATGCATCGAGGTCGTCCCTCCGCTCGTTGAACTGCGGGATCAACTTGTGAGGACTCCCTCGAAAAGCTTGAACTGGCGCGTCTCCGAGTCCTTCATCAGCGCCTTCCTGGTGACCCCGTCGCGCAGCGATTCTCAACTGCAATAACTTCCTTCTCTTTCTCTAAGAGTAGCCTGCTTAGCAAGTTCCCCCTCGCGGGTTTCCCTTGCCAACTCACGCTCGTGAGCTCTCTCCTCTCTTAATCGCGCTCTTTCGTCGTCCACCCATTTCTCTCAACTCTGGCCCAGCGTAGCCCAGCTCCTTTCCGGCCGCCGATTAACCTCTCGGCCTCCATGACCCCGGATGCCTTTCGCCCTCCGACGCTCCTCTACCTCTCAGAAGAACAAGACGTCAAAATGGGCCATGATCCTGGCAGGCTCGCCAATTGTCACGTTCCTCCGAGGGGACGAGGGTAGGTCGAAAGACGAAGCGACACATAAGTAGACGAATGAAAATTAATTTACTCACAAGCACAAAAAAAAGGAAGCGAATGAAAATAAAATACAGTGATTAAATAGCTACAGTAACTACAGACAGTCTCGGTCGTCTTTAAATGGCAGCTGAGAACACTCACAGTCTCGAGCGTCGATCTTGCTTGGCACGGAACCCGGCCTTGTTCTTCGATGTTACGGGTGTGGGTCCAAGCTTGCTAGGAGCTGTGGGCCGCCCAGCACCGATTCGATGATGTCGCTTGACCAACCAGGAACGCGGCCTGGGTTGACAGGAACGTTGCGAGGCCGCCCCTTCGTGTCCGTCTTCGAGCTCAAAAATCCAGTGCTCCGAGCTTCTGGTGCGAGCAGCGAGCACGACGCCGCTCCGGCTTGATGGTGGCGAAAAGACCTGGAGCGAAGCCAGGGTTCACCAGGAGCGAAGCCTGGTCTGCCGGGAGCGTTGGCGGGTCAACTGCCGCCCTTCAGGTTCAGTCGTCGAATGTCCGCTCGAGACACACACCTCGTGCTCTCCGCTTGTCGTCAGCTCTCCTCTTCTTTGTTTTCTTCTCTAACCCGTTGTCACTCCAAGCGCGTGACATTACCTGTATACATTATCCAAAGGGAGGCGTACGAAGGTGTCATAAACTCACCCACAAAAAAATGAAAAAAATCGTGTATAAACAATACATACATTTGTATTTATATTTATATTAATCTACCTTTTTTCATGTAAAAATAACAATAATGATAATGATAATATTGAAGAATGAAGATGAGCTTTTTATTAAGTGTCCAGGAACGACCATGCGAGTGGGTAGTGACACACGGAAAGTTACACACTACAATAAAAACGGGGAAAAATTCAAGTTATTGAGCAAAATATATGATACATACAACTCATGCTGACACAAAGACACGACTTACACAACAAGCAAAGATCGAAACACAGGGTCCAAACACAAGGTAGAAGACTGCCACAAAAAAAAGAATATACCGTATAAAAATAATAAATACATAAAGTCATAATTATGATAGGTTTAGTGGGACTCATGCAAGATTCTGCCAGGTCTGACAAATTCCGTCACACAAAAATTATCAAGATAACTTACAATGCTAATATATGTCTGACTGATATCAAATATGATGTCCAAGATATTTATCGTCCGAGAAGAATAAAAATACATTGTCAAACGTGTCGCTGTCCAAACAACTCGAAAATATCTTTGTGATAACTGTTTTGAACAGTCGGCCATGCCGTAGAAGGTCTTTGAAAAGGAAAACCAAATCTGCGTTTTCTCGACGATGATATATAGGTGTTTCATAGCCTCCTCTATACGGAGAAAGCCTGGCACGTCGCGAAAAAAGTGGCCGCCGAAAGTAGGAGAGGAGGGGCGGGGAATCGGGAGCGGAGGGAAGCTTGACTGCTAGCGCCACACAAGAGCAAGCGGCCAAACGCAGAAACAGTCTTTTTTTTTCCTCTTTTCTTTTCGGAATTGCGGAGAAGAGAAAGTCAACGTCAACCCTTTCCCTTCGCCGTCCCTGCGTCCGCATCTCCGCAGCGGTCCCGGTCGTCGCTTTCGTTTGCGTTGGAGGTTGTGCGACGAACTGCCCGGAAAGGTCGGTATCTGGTGCTTGGAGTGTTCGGCGATTCATGGGCCATATACTTCGTTTCACCTTAGGTTTGAACGAAGTCAAAGATATACTTCGTTTGATCTTACGTGCGAGCGAAGGCAGTGCTAGGCGTGCGAGCCGAGCACTCATACGTTCGCTGCTTTGCACGCGCGCTTATCCAGTTAATGCATTTCCTCGGGCTATCCTCTCATGCTAATAGCTTAATTAAGTTACCAACTCAGAAACCTCTTTAATGCCAGTTTAAGCCGCGCGTGCGAAACGCAAATGCGCCTTGCGGGTACATCTCATGTTGGACAGTATGAATAGCTCGTTGATACAAAGTAAAAAAAACACTGCACTCGAAAATGCGCAATATTTTCCATAACTGTCTTTCGATGGACAGCGACAGAACGCGCCGCTAGTTAAGCAAACAGTCCTGATGCTTTGTCGGTAGCAAAAACATCAAAATCACAGCTGTACGAGAAACTGGGGTTTGCACGATTGCACGTCAGTTCGACTAAATGTAGGTTCTCCGCCTCCGACCCCCACCCCAAACAAACACACACACGCTCCACCGTTATGACGACCACCACCACACACGAACATGCCACCGCATGTCGGCGAACCAAAAGCAAAACTTTCTTTTGCTCTTGGGTGCACCTCTCACGGTACGTAAACATCGTAGTCGTAGAACGAATCCCGCACCTCATGCACAATCGCTTCTCAACCTCGCACGACGCAGCCACAACGGCCCATGCCACCCACTGCCGATGGTGGTCAAAGAAGCTCTTCTCATGTCTCCAGGTAGTGTAGATTCGTGGCCCTTTGCCACCGATCGCATATTTCTCCGACGTACGTAAACTGCCCGTCTGTTGCCTGAAAGCGTTCGTCTTCGCGACGCGCGCACGCACTTTCGTTTCCCGTCGCAGTTGGCCGCAGTGCTCGCTGGAACACGCCGAACTTTCATCCTGTAGCGCTGTTACTTGTATCCTCGGCACCTGGGCGTCGAAACTACTTAGTCAAAACTGTTTGGTTCTTCCGCGGCACGACACGATGGTCCGACAACGGCGCACTCCGCTGGCACACCGACAACTCTGCCGACGCCACCGGCATCGTGCATTGTTGCCAGCGCCCTTTCGAATCGCCGCCGTCGCCGCAGCCGTTTCTCCCGGAGTACGAAAACGACGGTGACGAAAACACAAAAACAAACGTGGTTCGGGGAGCGGCCGCTCATGACCCAAGCGCTCGCAGTCTATCTCTGCCCTTTCTGCTCTGCGCTACCATATTGGTCACCGCTTCGCGCGCTCCTCCTCTCCTTTTTCTGCGGCCGCGCGCCCTATGGCTCCGCCGTCGATGTGCCAGGCTTTCTCCGTATAGAGGAGGCTATGGGTGTTTATATGTAGAACGTCCGGTACACTGTTGCTCTGTGAAAGAGATGTTTTATCCCGCAGATAGCGATATCGATAAATGGATAAAATGTGTTTTGCACTTTCACCAGCCTTAGGAGAGTAGTTATAGAACTACCATTTCATACATGAGATGCGTGATCGTGTTGCGACCTTGTCAAAGAGATATACAGCGTTATGAACGGCGCGGGGCTTCTAAATACTCCAGTCGTTCGACAGACAACACCGAGCGCGCACAAGGTGCAGGAGATTATACCAGCCACATGGCTATCAAACTTCAAAAAGGAGTCAAAATCCTTCCAAGTCCCGCACCTCACCAGCACAGCACAATACGTGTGAGCGAACGCTCTAAGGGAAACACGTTGTTTGCGTTTTGCGACTATTGGACATGACCTTGATTTTGAGCTGTTTAGTAGAAGGCCGTTCAGTGAGCAACATTTGCTAAATGTGTTTATGTCCTCTCGTAGAAACTTCCACTGTGAGATAGTTTTAATATTCTAAAATATCTTACTATAATCAGCCTATAGCAACAAAAAAAGTTTTTTTTATAATATGCTTTACAAGTCACACAAAAAGCAAAAATAAAAAAGAGACAGGACCACCAATGACCCCTGAAGTTCCCCAGATGTTGACCTGTACGCAACGTTACTAAAACTCTCAGTTGGGAAACTCACCCTTGAAACCTTGGCCGCAGGCGTCCACCGAGACCGAGCTAAATGCGATAATCAGCGGCACTCTTTAGCGATAAGTTGAAACATGAAAGTTCCTTTACATAGGTACTGCGAGATGGCTCTGCGAGATGGCACCACCGGACCTTGCCCGACTCATCAGCGGCCTCATGAAGCCTCATCAGCGGATGCCTGCAAGCGTGATCATTGTTGAAATAAAGGCGGTTACACTGTGGTGTGTTTTCTCTGCAGGTCACCATTTTGTGAGCGAAAATTAATGCGATGGCTGCTGAGCCTTGACCAGAATAGAAAACAAGATTATTGTAAATATGCATGTTTTTCGATTTCGAGTCTCTTCACGCCAGCATTGATTGAAAGTGTGCGTCACATTTTCGGAACGTCTCTTTTATAACTTTTAAAATGTCGGTGTCTGGTGTAAGGACACACGCGGTCGTTCTAGGAAGATGTGAAGAATTAAGAATGTCCCAAATGCTGTCAAACACACAGTTACCATGTCTCCTACTCAACACCTCGACATAACCGCTGGTGGTGCTACCACTACTACATTCTATGATGGTAACCGCACGACCGCCGGCGTCCATTTGCAATCCATGGCCCCGTCGTGTTCTCGCGCGTGCGCAGGTGATTGCCCCACTTCTGCCAGAACTTTCCTTCAAATGTTCAGCATGTTCCGATCTTTGCCGAATTCGAGTTCGGCAGATTCGGTCCATCACTTGTCGAAACTCAAAACCGTTCAACTTCTACAAACGTCTTGGCCTTTCCGCTTAGTTTCATCCCCGCACTGGCCACGAGAAATTAAATGCAAGCGTAGTTACTGCTCCCTCTCTTAAATCTAGGCTCTCTCGGTCATCTCCCCGCTACATTGTCGCTAACGCTCCGAACACCTCTATCGGCATGTCACGACGGCTTCAATCCGTGCGCCATACGGTAATGCCGCTTACCAGATAAGAAGCGGGGAACAGACGACGTTGAAGAGAGTGCTGCCGGCGGCTTTTCCAGCATATTCTTCAGCCTGTTCTGGGTGGCTTCTTGGCCGCTGCAGCAAAGTGCGGAGGTCCGCGACCTTATTAAACTTTCTGAATATTTTTTCTTAGTTTATCACGACATTTCTATTCGCTATTCGCCTCTATATCGAACAGAGTCGCCCCCGTGCGGTGGATGTCGGAAACACTGCTAGTGTGGATACCGCCGCGCGTCGCCTGTTTTCGGTGCACGTTGAAACACGGAATCCTCGCGACGATGAAGACTTGTTTTCGGGTAAACTCCGCTATTCGCTTTGTGAATGCTTATTCCTTCGAAAAGATTGTATCGTTCTACGATAGTAAAACCTCGCGAAGGCGAGGAATGCTAGCCGCACGCTAATATAATGCTGCTACTGTGGTTGTTGTTATGATGCTGTTATTTGTTTCAGTTTCAGTGTGATTTGCATACTATTATGGAGTACATTACCGACGGAAAGATGTGCCTTGTCGAAGGCAAACAACTTGCGAATGCCGGGCACATTATTGAGTGCAGAGTTGTGGCCCAAACAAACACGGGAACGAGCGTACACGTATGGAGTTACGTACTGCAGTCGTCGACTCTCAGCAGGGATCCCCACACTGTGGATATAAAACTCACGAACCGAGCCACGATTGATGAACTTTCGTGTATTCACCCAGCCGTATAACTAATTGTGGTAACTCCAACGGCCAGATACGATGAGAGAATCGTGCTATTTGTTCTCCCGATCGTTTTAAACGCTGCATACGCAAAACTCGTTATTTTTGCGATCCCAAGTATTTGCAAATTAGGCATAGGAACATTTTCGCGCCAGCTAACTCTCGCGAATTCTAAAGACTTCAATTCTGTCCTTAAATCAAGAGAGGTATTCGCGTGCCTTTATTTTTCGCTAATTTTGCAGTTTTCGAAAATATGGGGCTTTTGAAGGGTTTTGCAGTGGGCGGTGGCGTCACTTCGCGAAAAAATGGCTTGAGCTTGGTACGTGGCACCGATGTCCCTTAGTGAGCTGTTAGCCTTAGATGTAATCATGCCGTTTTCATACAGCCTGATTTGCCGTTGAAAATTTGTTTTTCAAGCGAAGTGGCGCGAAACCTTCATCACAATGAGGGTAAGCAAAACTCAATGAGTATAAGCAAGTAATTTATTAAGCTCGATATAGTCCCTGTTGTTCCTTCGGTAGATTGGCCCATGCAGTTGCCATCAGCCTTATTTACTGCCTACTTCCGACAAAACTACAAGAAAATTCATCAAGTGCGACGCGCCGCACGCGCAGGCACTGAGCGAGTCACTTCCACTGAAGTCGATGCCTTTTTTAGTGTGGCATCGTGTAGGGGGCTCGTAAAGTAACAATTCTTTCAATGTTTCAGAAGTCGGACACTTACGCAGTAATCAGTTCGTGGCATTCGCATCCTCCCCACAAATACCGCAGCGGCAGAACCCACACAAAGGACGAACACACTGCCCAGCAGCGAGCGAGTAACAACGTGCACGCTTTACCATGGTTTTCGTGCATGGTTGGTTTGACGTCTTCAGGGTGTGAGTGTTTAGAGCAAACCATCGCGTGGATCAAATCTCAACTTTGAGAGTCGCTCTTTCCGCAGCGCGCCGGTCACTGGATATCGGTGAAAACTGACCTCCATCTCGGTGCAATAGGTATTGCATCGAGGCCATGAACAGTATGGGACTATTTTCTGTGGAAACTGCTTTCACAATGATACTGCTAGGAGGCAACAAACGCGATATTCTCCAGGTTGTTGGCCGCGACCGCAGATAGCCTATGGGGCAGCCATCTTCCATTCCACACATTGATGATGATGATAGCGCGACTGTAGCGCCATCTTGGTTCGATCTCGAGGCGAATATCCGCGGGAGCCACTCAATTTCCCTTCGCCAAAAACAGGCACAATACCTTGAAAAAGTGCAAACGGGAATGGGGAAAATTGCGATCGCTTTGCTGTAGCCGCTATTTCGTTATAACCGACTTCGTTCTAGCCGGTCTCGACGGTATTTCCTTAAACCAGGCAGAAGAGATAGAGATGGGACTGATTCACGAGCGCAGTGCTCAATAGAGGTGTAGAACATTAGCTAATGAACTAGTAACGCGAGTAGGTTCATTTACAAAGAGGCAGAAGTTAAACATGGAAGAAGTACTAATGGAAGCTGAACACCCCAACGAACCAGAAGTTACAATAGGGCAGCAATCTTTCTATGATATGGCTATTTTATTTAAATTCACCTACGAGGAATATGGGGGCCTTGGGGGATCTAATAAACGCGTTATTGAAGCAATCAAAAAAGTCATCACAAAATGCCAGTGTAGCTTGATATGGCCAGTACCAACCACATACCGTGTCTATATGGTTTAAACGAATGCACGTACAAATAAATTCTAGGGGCGAAGGAGCGGTAACAACATAGGAAACAACATTATCAGCTAGAGCAATAAGAGCTCCACCACCCGAGTGCCCTCAATGATCTTGTCTTTAAAGAGTATTATTTTCTGACAAGAAAAGTGTTCACGGCTGTTAACATTACAAGAACAACAACGTCTCTGTCAAGACAATCACATAGGCAGGGCATGTGTCAACCAGGAGACAGTAAGGCACCTCGTTTGTTTATATTGCTCCTGATATTGAAAAAGTAATAGAGTAGTCACGAATAGGTGTCGCCTGAACGGTTGCTGATAGCCAGAAAGAAGTAGACGGGATCAAAGTGGGTGAGCGTTCAGCGTCACTATTGTTAACCTGACCCAAATTTTCTGCGTCAATAACAGAACGTGCGTTAGGTAGTTCAACCTCACACACACTGTCAGTTTGAGCGTACTATGCACAACAGCTATTATTGACAAATAACTTATTGTAACGCAGTGCAAATTTCGTTCCACTTACCTTGCAGAAACCTAAGAGATTTTTGAGCGAAAGTCGGGTTACTTTACGAAGATATTCTGTGCAACGTAACCCTCGTGTCTTTAAGTTTACATTTTTGTTAATAGAATGGTGTCATTAATCTCAGGCGAACTAAATTTAGCAACTATTGGGTGACACTTGTTAGAAACCAAAGCGCTTAAGCGATGTGATTGAGAAATAGCTTCATCGGGGAGCTGAGGGAGAAATAGTCAAACAGAAGCGAGCGCATTTTCTGCTCGGAATGGGTGCACGTTTCAGTCAGACTATCGGTGCTGCCACATAAATTCAAGTTATCCCAGCGAGTCCGGTCTTCATTATCATCCAGACGGCATTGAAGTGAGAAATTTTCGTCTCCAACAGCTTCAGCAACAAGGCGGTAAATATCCGGAGCATCATGAAGGCCCTCATGTGTCAACCTTCAACTCCACGGCAGCCAATCTCACGTTCATGTAGGACACACCGTCTACAATACAATTTTGATTGGTTTTGACTCAATTGAGGGAGGACGTTACTTCGGCGTGACGTGTATTCATTGTAGTGGAAAGTGATTAAATGGCAGTCAATATTTCACTAATACTCTTGTTCTGCCTTCGATGACATAGATGCTATTGATAAATAAATCAAGCACGCTACAAGTCGGCCCACAACGAGCAGCACGCACCGATTACTAGGGCGTTTAGAATGAACTGAATATGATTGACTATACCGTACGAGGAAGCAGAAAGGCTTTACCAGCGTTATTGCGTCATTGCTGCTCTTCCATGCCCACTGACGGTCATATGCGCTGGAAGCCATTTATAGACCGAGCACCATCAGTGTTCGTGACAATGTGGTTGACTTGAGTTGACGAAAAACAGGCGGTGTTTACAGGTATGGGAGTTGAATGTCCGGAGAATGAAAGGTTTTGCGCCAAATGAAGAAGCGACGAAATGTAGGAAGGCGGCTGGTTGCAACATGGATTACAGAGGCGGAGCCGAGAAGACAGCGGTCCATCGGCAGGCGGTAATAAGGAACTGTACGAGAATGCAAAAAGGCTTTAGCAGCGTCTGCGTCATTGCTGCTCTTCCATGTCCACTTATCGTAATACTGTTATTATTACCGAGATGTAGGAACGGTACAGGACCATACTGCGAACAGGCGATGTAGATGACTGCCATCTCTTTGGTTAGTGTTTTCAGCTGGCACGGTATGAAATCAGAGTTGAATACAGCGTTTTCTTTTTTCACGACTCTGACTATACAATCCTCCAAAGTCGAGTTTAAATAAGCGTATACAAGAATATAATCATCATGTTTCTACTTTTTCTTTTTTTCTATATACTGCAGGAGGGACTGCAAGAGGCTCATGCACAAAGTAGTGTCTTACTGCATTCCCTTGCACTGCGGGAGCACATATCGAGATGCTGTTACGAGTTACTACGGCAGTACGAAGTTACGTTGTTTAGTTGCTCTAATAACTCAAAGTATTTTATCACCACTCATGCAGACGTCCAAACTTTCCTTTCGTCACGTAATATACAGAGTTGTAAGTACGCGCCTGTCTGTGTTTTGTGTTCCTTCCTCTTTTGTTTGTCTTTTTGTGCGCGATCTTTCGTCATGTTCACTTTTCACTGACGTTCGCGGTCTCCAAAAAGAAAACAATCGAAGATGTGGTTAATGAATTAACTGTACGTGATGGAAAAAAAAAACACTACGAAGCCTCCGAAAAACAATATATTTCTGAGGAGACGGGATTTGTACTTGAAGTCTCTGAATCTTGCGGTCGGGTATGCTAAACACTACACCATTCTGCATTGTTCTTTTGGCGTTTCCTATTTGTCTTCTTAATGCACCGAAGAAAAAATCATCTCAATCAAAGGTGTTCCGGAAACACACACGGAAACAATAACAGATCGGTACACTATTGGTTGGCACGTAGTTCGTTACTAATTTCGAATCCCTTATATGAATGCTATATTCTAAAAATATAATTATTAAAGTTATAAATTATCTAAACATCATTAACAACCCACTTTCTTCTATAAAATGTTCATTGTACAACATAACTTCATCGAGTGCAACATAGAAAACTAAAAATATGTCGCCCTTTTGATATTAGGGTAGCTACAAATTACCAGCTACCATGCTCGTCTTCCCGATAAGTAATGTTTGGCCGCATATGTCTGGAAAAAAATCACACATTTTATGACGTTTGAATAAAGGGATGCTAAGCTGGCCTGAAATACTGTCCTGTGTCTCCGCTTAGCTCTATTGGTAAATCTGGATAAAGTAATTATGCTGTAGAAAGCGGCATACAAGCATTTCGCAGCATATTTTATCATGGGAACTCATACGGGTGGGGAGACGTAAGCACAATTAATTCATCATGAATCCTTCATGCTTACGTCATCCAATCATTGTGGATCCACCACTATTACGTCACCCAACCCGTTATGACTTGTCCCATAATACGATATGTTATGATATGCTTCTTTGCCGATTTCGCCTTCATAATTGCGGTATCCAGATTTTTCAATGGGGAGTACATAATTTTGCAAGAGTAGTACGACCGCCAACTTGGGGTATATTACGTGCATCACCTGGTACTGATTAAATTATTATACGTCGGTTGAACTGAACTATTTTTCGAAACTTTTCGAACGTATGTGTACATTTTCACGTAACGCAATTATAAAATGAAGATTTCCTCAATATTTTAAAATATTGCAGAGCGTGAATTAAAATTATGAATATATTTAACCATTGAATTGGCACAAATTTATTTCCACTCTTCAAGCGAGAGCATCCGCTCTTTTACACAACTAGCTGACTTTCCACTCGGCGTGTTCTCGGGCCTCAGAAAGTATCTAGGTGTCTTCAAATGTTTACCTCACATGGCATTAACATATTATATCATAATGCTTTGGAGCAACATTTAAAATATTCGTCAACGGTCATACAAATATTGGTCGGAACGGTCTGGAAGTACTCAGAACACAGACAAAGCATGTTTTCAGATCTGTGCTTACATAGAGACTACTCGAGAACAGTACTGTCAAAAAACAAAGAGGGGCGCTATATTTGCGAATTCAATACTTTGTGAAGTCATCTTAAGTACACGTTTGGGGATATATCATCTCTAAATAAATTTCGAGATTTTCAGTTAAAGTATCATCCACATCAATCTGATAAAGTTGGGCGACTAATCCACGCAAAGCATGCTGTTTTATTGGTGCCAATCTAAAAATGTCTCTTAATAAAATTACCGCTAACATTTAGTCATTCACAGTTCAATCACCTGCCCATTATCTCAAAAACGGTTAAATGAGGAATTATTTCTGGCGTCCTTTCTCAACGTTTAAATATGCCATGAAGCAGAAGCACATAGGGGTAAACTTTACTTGTTATCTTTTTATTAGGGCACAACTGGGCTTTCCACGTAACCCGTTATTTTCCAGAATACCACCTACCATTAACAGTTCGTATTATCCGTTTCAATATTTGAAATATGTAGTGGCCATTTTGTGTTCTAAAATTGGAAATCCAGACTTTGCAGATAATTTCTCGTTAGCAGATAACACTACTCATTTAGCAAGAGTTAAAATTATGTGCTGAAAAAAAAAAGCCTTGCATTTTTATATTTGTAATCTCCAACGTATGCAAATAAAAGCTATGCCTATTTTTTATATGCATGATATGTTTACTCAATCCACAAGGGAGAAAATGTAATAAAAATAATTCTTATATTTCGCGGTGTATTTTCGTTAACTTTACCACCATTGGTTATCGCGTACCCTGATTCCCTAGCCCTGAAGCTGTGTTATTACTCCGCATAATGCCGAGCTTACTGGAATTGTCATTTAAAATATAAAAATACCATCTGACCAAGAAAAAAGGAGGGCTAGATCTCGTTCTTGACTAATTAACAACATCGTGAGGTTCTCCGTACTCACCTGCGCTAAGCACATACTGCAATTATGAGGTGTTCTTCTTGTTTCTCGAGTGTAAGTGTTTGGCTCCTCAAGGTTAAAGTTTATTGTCACTGCTCACCTTTGCCCGTGTTCCTTTACGCTGCTCACTTTTACAGTTTCTTTGCCGGTGTCTGTATGGCTGCATTTGATCAGAAGTTCTGCTCCCGGTTCGTTGTCGTCGTCCGTATGTGCGAGCAAAAACACGGAAGCCCAAGTCATAAGCCCAGAAACACGTCTCACTCTTGAAATTCTTTCCTAGTATATGGTAATTGTGCTTGCTCCCGAAGGACAAACCAGGCGCTGAAGGGATCGTATCTAGTTGCTTTTGCCGACTTAAGGCAGCCTTTTTCTGTTTTAGTCCACCGCCTACATCACTGCGCGGAAAAGAACTCAGGAGGTGAACTAATTTACCTGCGCCCGCATGCAGAAGGTGAAAAGGAGAGCGAAAGACAACGAGAAGGTCAAGTACCTTTATTACTCACGGGTTCTTATAATTGGATTGATTTCTAGTCCGGTGTTCCGAGAAACGATATACCTTCCTCTCTCTGGTCTCGTACAGACGTCAAAGTGACCCGTGCTCTCGAAATCCCGAAAAAAAAGTTTACAACTCCAAATGTTCATTTATTTTTTTTTCCTCCCGTATATTATTGTACGTTGCTGGCTACCTTTCCATACACCCCGCCGCAAGCCGCAAATAATGGCAGGTGGAGTGCCTCCGGAATATTCCCTGTCGTTCCGTTTCGTTTCTTGTTCGTTGGGTTTTTCATTGTCCCTTTCTTGTTCTGTTTCTCCGCACAGCTGGGTGTGCCTCTCCAGTTCTGTGGAACAATGCTTGAACTGGGAACACCTCTCAGCTTATTCACGCTTTTCTGTTTGTTTTTAGAGCGCAGCTCTTAGGCGCCCGTTTCCGGCTTGAGCGGCGTCGGCGTCGCCGTCGCCGTCAGGCGTAACCGCGCGGTGCATGATGGGTAATTTTAAGCGATTGTGTGTTTAGGTAGGTCGGGCACACGCTTGGGGTGCAACAAAGTTCAAGAAGAGCGTGTTGGTTAATTGATACAAAAGTTCAAAGTATAAAACAGCGAGGACGAGGACGGGAACAGAGCGTCCTTCCTTCTGAAAGATGTCCTGTTCCAGTCCTCGTCCTCGCTGTTTGATACTTTCAAGTTTTGTACTTGGGCTCCAAATAGAGTTGCGTTTGGGGTATTCTATTTCGCTTGCGAGCTCACCATGACTACAAGATTGTGTTACCTTTTCGATAATTCGTTCCTTCAGATGTTTTGATTGTCGCTTCGGCTGGATGAAAATTGCATATATATTGGTTTTCATGTGACACGTGCCTCCACGTCTGTTACGTCCTCTTGTGTGTTTCTTTCGTTTTAAGTCAAAGGAATAAGTTTGCACGCCTTTTGCCGAGGTTGGGAAGGCTCTACTTCTGCCTGGCTATTCGAGAGACGACCCAGAACTATTTGACTAAGAAGGTTCAGAAAGCACTTATAGTTAAATAGATTGTCCTATTTGATTGCAGGTCAGCATACCTTATGCCTTGTTTAGGGTGGGCTAACATTAAAATTTATTTGAGAATCTGCGCGTTCTACTGTAACACCTTGCTTGAGGTATTAAATAAGATGGGTAGTTTTTCATTATTAAAAAAAGCAATGGCGGGTTCTTCGATTCATCAGGTCAAAAATAGTTGTGAGTCCGTTTGCTAGTAAACGCGCTTTTTAGTTTCTTTTTGTGCTCAAAACAAACGTCCGCTTTTGTTGAGCTACTAAACATTGGTTATGCCACCGTTGCCTTCCTCGAATTCAACAGTTTCTGTAGTAACCTTATGGAAATTATTAATGTTCATATATACCTCGGTTTATGCACAGGTTTTAAAAGCGGGATCATGAGCCAGGATATTGGTTGTTGAAGATGCTGGGAGAAACGCAATTATTTGAACGTTTTTTGTTTTTTTTTGGTTTGCATACCAGCAAAATAATGTAGGCAGAAGGCTTTTTGCCATTTCTGAGTCACTGAAAAAATGTGTCAAGATTTCGCTTAATGCATTAACCTTTTTGTATGTTTCACACTACGTTCCTGTTATAGCTTTTTCGGCGTTCAACACAATTATTTTATTAAGATAAATATACGGTACTACTCTTTATGTCGAAACCTTCACCAAAATTATTAAGAGGCGCTGGCAGCTACATGTCGCCGTATTTTAGAGAAAGCCAATAATCTGCTGCCAGTTCACGCATTAATTTTTGATCCTAGACCTCTAAGGGTAATTCACAATGGTGTGCTCCAACCACCAAAATATATCGTATATATAATATGACTGAAAAAAACAGGCTCGATCTCAAATGGACCGTAAAAATCGGTACCTGCACGTTGCGATCTACACTTTTTGTCAAGCGTGTATTTCACAGGTCGGTTTATCCTGTAAAGTTACCAAGCGTAGCTCCCTTTCTGTAAAACATTATGCCAAAGACGCACCAGGGTCAGCGGCGGACGGCGACGCAGACGACCGGAGTCAGTTGCGGGGCGCGTTTAGCGCACGTATCGATGGATGGTGTCGGGTGGTAGCGTCCGGAGAGGTGTATCCGGCCAGCGAAGAAAGCAGACGACACGCAGACGAAATCCGCCGTCAGCAAAGCGTACCTTGTATAGTGAGTTTTTTATTCAAGACTTTGTTTTTATTGTTTGCATTGTTTTTAAAACCAAAGGTACATGGCATATAATATACGTTGATTTTAATAGATCACGGTCGTCGCGAGCAGTCTAGATAATGAGGCTGCGCCATGTATCTTTACCTGCGCCAAACGCGCCTCGCCACTCGATTCGATCGCCTGCGTCACCACCCGCCGTTGACCTGGCAAGTTTTTTGGCCCTATTTCATACAAAAAGTGAACTACGATTTGTAATTTCATGAAATAAAACCGATTTGCGAATTACACCTTTGACCAAAAAGTTTACGTTTACTACGTGCAGGCGTCAGTTTTTACGGGCCATTTTAGATCACAGCCTGGTTATTTTAGTCACATTACATACCTGCTTTGAAATAAATAATGAGAATGCCAACTTTACGGTAGTGAGGTTTATACACCAAATCACATTAACCCTCCTTGATGTGATGCCCGCTTACTCTAAATTGCACTCAATTGACAATTTGTTCACTGCTCTAAAAGAACAAAGGTATGGGCTCTAACGGGCTGCACGGAGAGGAAATAGGACAGATCCACGCCACCATGAGGGACATCCATAGAGAACACAAAGATGAAATGGTCTTCAAGCTTCAATTATAAACCTCCAACAGTGAATTTCTACCCAGGTGTGTCTTACCTGCGATTAGAGGTGTAGATGACGCAGGGCTACCAGAATACGCCTCTTTAATTTTCTGTAAGTACTAACAACGCAACGATAGGGACGGAGTAAAAAAAGAAAGTCAGTCGACCGCACTGACTTAACGCTTAGCTTTATTGTTGCTGCCATCCAATACAAATACTACATGTGGCACAACCAACAAAGTAAGGGAAAGGAAATACACGTACGATACAGCTATGGGTACCCTGCAGATGTAACTAAGTGCCGATACGCGCGCCTCTCGTGGCGGCGTTGCGCTCACTCATCGCGAAGTCACCTCGGCAGTCGCAGCTTGACTGCAGTGGTACACCGGCTGGGGTTGAAAGGTCGACATGCCTGCTTGGGCTACCACATTGGGGGAAAGGCGGAGCAGCAAAAGTGGCGGCGGAGCTCTGCCGCTCTCCTGACGCTGACCCAAAAGTGGCCGCTCCCAGCGCTGTTCGCTGGGGGATCGGTAACGGCCCCTAGCGGAAGCAGGGTGTCGATTGTACTGCAGCGTCTGCTCGCGGTTGCCTTATCCTCTCTAAAACGCAATACTTTCAAATCGACACTTATAATGAAGGGGCTCTGATACATTCCGGCCCTAGTTGCCCGATCCCGCGTGCCTCTGTACTCTTGAATATTAGTTTGTCGTTATGCATTCTTATCACTGGGCGCTTTTTAAAGGCATGCGAACGCCTACCTTCTCTTTTAAATATGAACACCTAAGCCCGGTCGTCAACGTATTGAACGTTCAACACGACAGCGTTAAGGAGCTCGTGTCACAGAAAAGCCGGCGTCGGTAGCATGACGCGAAGACGGCGGACGCGAAAATCGTGATTGGTCGATGGGTTTATGACGTCCCAGCCACATGACATCGTGCGAAAATTTCAAACAACAAACAACGGTCACGTGACACGTAACGTCACGCGTGGAAGCAAAGTGACTAAAAAACATGACATGTAGTGTGAATTTTAGGTCGCCGTATGTCTCAAATTATATCACTTTAGAGAAAAATACATTATCCTTAAAGAAAACGAAATTGAATACTTTTGGGCGATACTCAAACCCGCGAATTCGGTTAAGAACTATACGCGCTACTGACTAAGCCACCGTGTCACGCCTCACTCCCTGCTCACTGGCAGGAAGAGCATGAGCAGCATATGAGAATGCGATGCGAACGGGGCCCCTCAACGCAATCAGATTCCACTTTTAAAGGCAAGCTTAAGCATTCTCTTCGCATTTTGTTTCCTACGTATACACGCACGCAGTGTTATTCCCCACGGACGGTTATTGATAAAAGTGGTTTGCGAATTCATTGAAAAATTAAGAATATTTTAGGTTGTGTCACGTAGTTTATCTGAGCAACATAATCAAAATGAGCGAGACGGCGAGGAATTCGTGAAGGATTGCTATGTGTTGCTTTCTACAGCGATATTGCGGCGATAGCTGTTAGTAGGACACTTTGCGGGTTCGCAGCATCGACCGCGCTCCACATTGGCGAGAACCATTTTGGGCACTCCGCCGAAATGTCCCACGGGCCGCTGATATCAAGATAACAAACAAGCAAGGTAGCATCCATGATCATGCATGGCAGCAAGATAAACATGCATAGTCACTAACACAGTACCCTCCGGGCAATTCTACAGTGCACTGGGATAATCCTTGGACCCTAGATTGACACAAACAACAATTCTTGGAGATACGCAGTTAAATACCTGCTTAAAACTTTACGATACATCCTGTATTAGAAGCGAAGGGAAAGAGTTGCGTTAGTGCCATGTCAATGTACCTGACCGTAGATGCAGTGTTTTAATAATGCTAAAGCATGGACACTGTCTTATGCAAGCGATGCGGTTGTCTACAGCCTTGAAACCGTGTCAAGCGGCACCTTAAATCACTTTCTCCAAGTGAAGGCAGCTCACGGCTATGAAACCAAGCGAAAACTGGCCAACGGCTTTAGAAATAACCGATCCCAAAGGAGCGGTAAAGCCTGATGACATTTTCGGCTTCGGTCCCATTGACTGGCGCGCGTCGACGGGTCCCATTCGCCGCTGCGCATCCGGTTTCAATGACGGCCGCCCCATGGCTCTTTCGTGTCCGTCAGCGCGCCGCCAACACGAAACGTCCAAGAGTCAGATCGGCAAGGAGAGGCGCCTGCTTCTCGCCCGCAGAACGCGCCGCTCTACCGGCGACGCAAATGCGCTGCATACGAAATGAGGAAGCTCAAGAATGACTTACATGCTTTCGCATTTGCAACTCGCAAGAGTGCTTAAGTGTACGCCTCAGGCCTTTTTTTGGACGACACCCCAAAGAATTTATCAATAATCTACCTTTGTTTAACTTAACCTTCATTTGAGGGTGCACTTTGTTTTGTCTACTTCAGTGTGCCTGTTTATTGGGCGATTTTCGTTTGGAATGATAGACTATTTCTGCCAAGTGGAGGTAGAAACACGCTCCCGCCTATACAGACGCTGAAATGATCACGTACATAATATACCCTAATTTTCCTAAAAGGCTACTGAAATTTCGTTTTGTGAGTTATTCAGTTTAATGCGAAACACATTTGGGGACCCTGTAATGCGCGCTGCCTTGCCACCACACCAGTGAGTCCATGCGATTCGAAATGATACCTTAGCAGCTCAGAACGTCGCACCTCAGCTGTCGCATCTGTTGCAGCTTACGGGTAGTGTGTTTGCAATTTTCCTCCATTCGCCTTTCAAACGAAGCGATACAAATTGATTGATATCAAATCGCAGGGTGTAACGACATTCTCCGGAAGGGGAGTGGAGTTTAATGGACGAATGTAGAGGTCGTTCACACTCTTGCAACAAGTACGACCCAGAGAGACCAGACGGGTTTTTAAGCCTCTTGCGACCTCTTAGGACCGGATGCGCTGCAGCGGAGCTGGCCCTAAGACGTGCAAGAGGCTTAAAACCGGTCTGGTCTCTCTCGGTCGTACTCGGTTGCAAGAGTGTGAACGGACCTTAAAACAGAAGTCGTCCAAGAAGTTTTTCCTTTTTATCTCATTCGCAGCATTCAGGACGCTTATGACATGCACACCTGAAACTCCTTATAGTTCACAATATGAATAATAAGTGATCAGGGCATTCCTTGTAACCTTAAGAATTGAAGGCAGTACGGCATTAAATGCTTTTGCTCCCGAATTTTCTTTAACCTTGGTAGATAGACAGGAATATACTCTAGCGAACATAGGGACTTCCTATACTCAGTGCATATAATTACATATGTTTGCTTACCCCGTGAGTGTTTGTTTCCTTATATTACGATACCGTTCTCAGTTTATCTAAATGATGCTGCCCCAAAAACACAATTCAAAAACCCCCGACAAGACATATAATTTTCTCACTTAAACTCATAAATTAAAAAGGGAACAAGAATACCAGTATTGAACTAAAATCGAAATGTTTACATTGACACATGCGAAAAATGTCTCTACTAAGATGATGCTCAAGAAAAATAGCAAATAAAGAAATTAAACCAATTTTATGAGCAGTGCAACCACGTGGTTGTGTTTTATTATTGTGGTTACAGGATGTATCTTACAACACCAACTGTTACATAGGCACTGAAAACTACTTAGTAACATAAGTTAGGAGTAAATGCAACCATTCGGGTGCTCATTGGTTCTGCAAGCGAAGCGAAAGGCTATTATGGCGCTGGAAAGTTCAATAAAGCTATCTGGAAGGCATAAAGTTCAGAACCTGATCTTACTTTTAACTGAGTTCTCTCGGCAATCTTCACAACTACCATACTGAATTCACCAACTTGTCCTCAAACCCTGCACCTTGTTTTAGCTAAATGAATCCAATGACTACACTATTTAAATTTAATAGCAAACAAGTAATCCTCTTTAGAAGAAGGGAAAGGGGGGGCTTTTGAGAAAAACATTATGGCTGGTTCGTTTTAAATATCCGCAGTATTTGAATTCGCTACACCATAGTGGAGCAGTGGCACTCTTTTCACCTGAGCAGTCCTGCCCACATTCTTATTTTTACAAAAATTTAAAGTTGCAGAAGGGAAGAGATAAGGTGTGAGAAAGGTCCCAAAGGATTCGGGAATGGAGGATCCGAAGTCGAGGATCCGAACGGTTCGTAAGCGTTCGGAAGGCCTTCGGCGACCAGCTTTGGCATGCGGTTTGGCCGTTTGGCGGTATGGAAGCGCGAAATGGCTCCCGTTCGGGAGCTGATCATTACCCCGTGTTTGCTGTTGTTCGTGGCCAATGAAGTGTCATGCCGAATTAGCGTCTAATCGCGCAGCGCTTGCAGTACAGAGCCGCCTGGCCGCCGCTTCATACAGTCTATCGAACACACGCTTTGGCTAGGCGCCTCTCTCGAGCGGTCGATGCAGAGTGCGGCAGCCGTGAGCACTCACTGAGCTCACTACCTCTCCTCTACTTACGGCCTACTAACCAATCCAAGGACATCATGAAGGAGGTTATTTTTGCTTGTTTTTGTCATTTCAATTTTCCTATAAGTCTTAAAATAAAGCGAAAATCGAGAAAAGATTTATCATGTTACTACGTTCAGTGCGCTCAGGTTCGATGCAAATTAGAAACCGGTAAAAAAGTCCTTGCGGCGCCGCTTTCAACGAATATCTATATTAGTCAATTTATCAATTGAAAGCTTTCGTTTTACCATTGGCAAAATATATAATGCTGTGTAGATGTTTTTTAATTATTAGTTTTCCGATTAATTGATGTCATGACTTTATCCTACCTGTATTTTGTTTATAAAAAAGCTGTAGAACTATTGGTTCTTGCACTTTCCTGTTCAGAGCTATAGCTGATTTTTACAACAGCTTGCGTTTCAATGTGGTTAGGTAGACTCTGTTGCCATATAGAAAATCTCTTATAAAACATTCAACGCATCTAGCTGAAAACATACTTAGTTTATTTACTTGGCTTTAATTACCATCATAGATTGTCCGTTAAAATTTGAACCACGGTCCATGTTTTCCTGAATTAAAGCTAGCTTGTTGGTTTCGGTTCATAGAGGCCTTAATCTTGAAACTTTGCGAGCAGCTTGGCTACAAATATGGCCGTGATGAGGCCAATGCCGCACTTGACGCTGCGCCCGGCCAATCAGGCCAGCAGATTTATCGCCGACTTTTTCGCCAAGTGTCCAGATTAGGCCCCAAGTTCGACATATCATTCACATTGAATATGTATATCAGCATACAGCCATACTCATCAAAATGCTGCGCGTCTGCACCACCAAGAAGCTCGAAGAACGATCACACGCAACTTACGGGCAGCTCAGCGAATGACGATTGCGGAAACGCAATGTTTAGATCAAGAACGCAGTCTGAGTTGTGACATTAGGCAATGCAAAACGGTCACGCCGTTGCACTAATGTCGAACCCGAGACTGCCGCATTCTGACGCCTATGTTTCGGCATCCTCATTCACAGAGCTGCCTTCGTAAGTTTCGATGATTGTCTACAGAAAAGTAGTCAGCGCACACGACTTTTAAGATGTATCCTCACCTGGAAGGTTCAAGGCTGTCAGCAGCACGCGCAATATATTATGTTTCGTCTTAGAGGGCCAGGCGACAACTGTAAGATATAATTATTTTTAATTGACTCAAACGCATCAGAAAACGCTTAAAAATAATGATACTTTTTTTTTTCTGCGACACGAGACATAATTTAGCGTGTGAATCATTTGGAAAAATAAAACGCGTCATACTTACCTATACCCACGAGGAGAGGGGATGGAGGAATCATCGCCTCTTTTTTGTCCGGTGCACTTGGGAAAGGCATTTTAAGTAATTTGAGAGACGTGCAGGTTACCGGGTTTCTAACAATTATGAATGACATTAAATACATATAGGTTCGCCAAGAATTTAAACGCAGGTGCTGCCCACTTCGTTCATGACGCAAAAGCAAATCAGTGCCGTGGCTTTTTTTTACGTGGATGTGCTGTCGGCTTTTGCTGCTAAAGCGGAGTTGAAGGGTTGAGTGCAATGGGAATGAAGCGAAAGCTTCACTAATGTTCTTAGTTTTTCGATATCGGATAATCTTTTGGGTTCTGAGGACAGGGGAACTAATCTGGACATAACCGCAAAAAGTAGGCGAGGAATCCGGCGGCCCTGATTGACCGGCGCCGAACTTGATCACGGCGCTGCCTATCCGGCGACTCGAATCCCCCCCCCCCTCCCTCCCCCCCCCTCCCCCGACGAATTCGCGTGTGTTCAGATTAGAGCGACAGTGGTCGAGGGATTAAGAAACATGGGCCATCATCCGCGTCGCTCACCAAAGCCACCACGTCCTTTCCCCGTACGTTTTGAAGAAGGTTTGAGACCCACTAAATAGATCACGATTAAAAGATACTAAGTAAAACAATATGCCGCTTCCTCTGCATGGATAGATGTACGCAGCGAGCGCACAGTGCCGCATATTAGGTTGGCAGAAGCAGGGATCGTGATTGTCGTGATCGATGAGATCAAGTCAACGAGGGTTTGAAGTCATCTGAGAAGGTAAGAATGGCACACGGTTTGTCACTGATGCCATAGAATCGGACGAAACTTTCAAAACAATTTTTTCTAGATATTTATATACTGCTAGCGGGGAGTTTAAAAGCTAAAATATTTAAAGCCATCCGAAACAGTTTTAGTCGCTCTGGAACACTAAAAGAATAGCAAGGCTGGGCTTGTCAGTGGATACATAAGTCCGGGCGCTCCTGACGCCGATATGACAAATTAGCGGAAGGGACGAAATTGCCAGTAACTGGGCTTTGCTGCTGCATGGTTGATAAATCATAGAAAGATCACGTATAAAAATGACGAATATCAAGTTGTTGAACCTACTTTGCTTGATTTTTCTCACCAGCTCGTGGCGTCGGCTGCGACCGGGTTTAAAGTGAAACAAAGCATAGCATTTATCCTGGGGCTGCATAGAGCGATTAGAGCGGAGATGCAATTAACACGCATTTTAAATGACCGATCGCTGAAATAGTGACGTACGCTTATCGCGACACATAAAGACAAAAACTGGATTTTATAGTATTCTACAGCGAATGGCTAAACTATTGGATTTAAGGACTGCATGGTTTCAGTACGAGTAAGTGTCATTTATAGGGATATTTTATGCAAAAGAAGGTTGAGACTAAAATATATTTTATCTTGACTGATCTTGAGTGGTGTCCCTGGGATCAAGCACATGAGCCCATGTGTTTCTAAGAACCGAGTAAATTTCGAAACCTAATATTTCCAGTGCATATCAGATACAAGCAGCTCTTACTTTGCTATGCGCCTTTCCGCTACTTAAAATATAGCAGTGTTTTATTTTTTTATTTTTTTTGGAAAAGGAACGATGAAACGTTAGCGAAGTCACACTACTATAGGAATTTGAATAATATTCCTGCTTTAGTTGCTCTCCTCGTTCCTTTCATGCTTGTAACAATTGAACTGTGAGACAGGATGCCGGAAATTGGTGCAAAAAGCTAGAACCAAACTGACCACCAAAATAGCAATATAGTAGGTGCAAGTCGCTGGAATGCTTTCTTGCCAAAATATTTTAACCACATGATACCAATAGGACGGTGTCTCTACACATCAGGAGTTCCAGTGAGTTAACATATTACAAAACCTCATCCTACCTCACCTTCATGTAAGGTTAAACTTTAGTAAAGACGAATGCGGAGAAATCATTTCATATGCAAAAAATGCATTTCTTTTTTCATGTTTGGAACATGTACTTAAACATTAATTTGAAGAAAAGTGCATCCGAACCCCAAGCAAATCATTTTTTTGTGAAAAACTAAATTATATTTTTGCTGATGTCATGCTTGAAAGTTATGGAATTTGCATAAAACCTGTGTAGTGAAAAAAACAATGCAAATATTTGTTGGTTGTCACACAAATTTAGGTGGCCGACTAATACTTAATATTTTGCACTGACTTATATTAAGATATAAATATTTAAAACCGCCATTTTGAGGTCCGAGTTGTGAGCTTCAAAACAAAAAGTCTTAATGAGATTTCTTTTTCTTTTTAGTCTACTTGGATTTGGGTGTTAGCTATAATATTTTTTTTGTTTTGTTAAGAGTAATAACTGCATTGCTTGAATTAAGTTTTGAGCTCGTTTTATTGCGTCTTAATTAAATGCCCAAATCTCCAGTTTGTGCAGAAGCCTCCATGTTGAGACAAATAAAATCAATATAGGCAGCGGTGCCCGGATCTTTCAAAACCGCCAAATGCGGTGTTCCCTCTTCCTGTTCAAGATATAAAAAAAATCAAAGGTACGTTTTGTTGTGGCTGAGATATTCAGTTTTAAAAATGATCATCTCGACCACGCCTCCAGGCAGCTCGCCTCGCAAGCGACGCACGCCGGCATTCCGCCAGCGAGGCGTCAACAGTGAGAAACTTCGCCGCAAGGTCTCCAACGCTCTCCTGAAAACACGTTTTCTTCAGTTCAAACGGATGTTACCTTGACTTTCATGTATCTATATCCTGTTTACGTTACATAAGAATACTGGCGTTTTAATTTCACTCTACTTCTACCAAAGTAACGGCCCACAAATACAAACCTGCATCTTCTGCTTCCCAGTTTCGGAATGCATACAGCGCATCGGCATCATCATCTCGTATGTCCAGACATCATAGACAAGTAAGACCGGATAGTTTTTCATCGATGTGAAATGACAACCGTGAGTTTCGCTTTTATTGAACCTAAATAATAGTAATAATAATAACGTAATGATAACACTAACATATCTTTTTATTGCGTCCAAAAACAACCACAGTGGTCTTGACTGTGGTACCGCACAACAAAAAGTAAAAACTAAGCGGACAAACATGGTGGATCAAGGACGAGATAACATATAAATGGACCAGTGGAAGAGATGTACGGAAAGTACGCACGCTAAATAGTTGCCGTGTGGTATCGTAACGTTTTACGGAAAACTGAAATGTCTCAGAGATATATCCAGGCTAGACAACGCGCTTCTATTGAACGAAGTCTGCAAACGAGACACGTGGCAACCACTACACATTGAATAAACTTTAAAGAATAGTAAAATGTCTAGTATCACGGGCAAGGAACGTGAAAATTAACACTTCACAAAAGCAAGTCAGTGCCGAACACCCCATTCACAACGTTCTAAAAGAAAACTAGGTCACGTTCCTGCCTTCTGCTTGACAAAAGGTACGAAAGAAACTCTATTAAGAAGAAATTCATAATTTTAATAAAGCGACGTTGGATGTGGCTAGCATATACATTGCGTAAGTATCAGCCTTTTTGCACCGGATCCAATGCTCAATGACAGCGGGCGAAATAGCGAATTCCAAATAACTGAACCGAATTCAAGCCTAGATCGTACCTAACGCACAAAATAAGCGAATCAAACATGCAGAGTTTCTGAACTGCCTAGTCATACGGGAAATCCTGCCCGGCATTTTTGCGCGTTTTCGACAATAAAAGACACATGAGCATCAAATGAAAGCACGCTATCAACATACAGCGAGAAAATGTACTTTTATAAAATATGTAGTGCTACCAAAAGTTGAGTAATGATGAAAAAATCATTTTACTTTTTGCGTCAGACGCACTATACCTGGGCCCGTTTGCTCGAAGCTACTAACCGCGGCTAAAGTTAGCCGCAGTATCTGGAGAGGGATTTTGAAGTCACGTGACTGGCTCGGTAGGGATGCGTGGAAACATGGCGGTGCCCCGGTGAGTGAGCGCGCCGCTCGCTTGGAACTAGTATGTCGTTGTAGCTGCAATATCGGGTCCGTTGAGTCAGCAACAAATGGTGCAGGAGGCTTTCGCGTTGCCCTAGTTCACTTAAATCGGAAAGCACGAGCAATGACCTCACCGCATTTTTTAGGATAGTCTTTCGACTCTGGCCATTCCTAAGCCTAAATGAACGCAATAATTGTCGGCATGGCAACGTCTTTGGAAAGTGGATTGCCTTGCCCCAATCGGCCGGCTATTGATAGCACACAAAAGCGAGCACAGCGTCCCAATAGACCTTCTTTCTAAATTGCCCAAGCATCTAGGAGAACGCTGGAAGTGTAATTCTAGGGTTCGCGCGCGCTGGCGTTCCTCTTATAAAATATTCGAAGTAAAGAATCATAAAAAAGGCACGACGAACGCGCGTGCGAGGCAAGTTTTGTTTTAGACTTTTTGGTTTAGAACAATTGCTACTGCAGACGCCAGCAGGTGCCACGCGTGTTACTACACTCGTAGCATGCACCTCGGTACTTGGGAAATTTAGAAAAATGTCTATTGGGACGCTGTCTGCTTTTGTATGCTATCATACTAATCCGCTTTCAAAGACGTTGCCATGCCGACAATAATCGCGTTCATTTAGGCTTAGGAATGGCTAGAATCGAAAGACTATCTAAAAAATGCGGCGAGGTCATTGCTCATGCTTTGCGATTTGCTGGAGGTAAAGGCGAAAGCCTCCTGCACCATTCGTTGCTGACTAACGCGCCCGATGTTGCAGCTACAACGACATATTAGTTCCAAAGCGAGCGGCGCGGTCACTCACCGGGCACACCGCCATGTTTCCCGCATCCCTACCGAGCCAGTCACTTGATTTCAAAATCCCTCTCCTAGGTACTGCGGCTAACTTTAGCTGCGGTTAGCGCTTCGAGAAAACGGGCCCTGAGGTTCCATTCAGGTGCCGCATTTTAGACTCCGGAATACACTGGAGGTTAGAAGAGCGTGTCTCGAATTCTGAATCTACTAGTATTTTCAGAGAAAAAAGAAGTGGGAGTTTCATGGGTGCCGTCTTCGCCATCTGAGTGTCAGGCTCGGCGGACATTAAAGGAGGTATCAGCCGTCGTAGAGAGCCAGTTTTCCAACAAATTGTTGAATAACTTTGAAATCAATGGTCTGAATGGATCATGTTAAAGTTGCAGTATTGAAACCAACTACTATTAAAGCTTGACCATTCAACACAATTTGTGAAAGGGTAATAGTTTTTATACATTATTCATCGAACGGTTTCCTCGTTTTTACTCTTGATTTCATTACTGCGCGCTAAAAGAATGTCACAGTTCACCCACGGTGACGCTTACAAGAGTGACGTAGTCGTTGCCATGACGCCGTCGCACTATCTTGGCAGCGCGCCCATGTCCTTAGCGGTGCTACAACAATTATCATTACATCTCAGTTGTATCAAAATATATTTAAGTTCAATGGGAAAGCAGCGTCAATGTTATCTTTTCTAATCGGTGAGGAGCTATTTTGTGATAATTATTTTTAAATATCTGGACATACGGCGGAGGATGCTGACGTGCAGTATGCATTCCCTAACTCGGGCAGCAGACAACAGTTTGTGGGCAAAATAAGAGCAAATTGAAGACGCCAGTATCATTCCGTAAAGTAAAGGGGACAGGGACTCGGAACCAGGGTCAGGGGGGCCAGAACCCCCATGATTTTCCAGGATGGGGCAAAGCCCCCTACTCCGACGCCCCTCCCCCCCCCCCAGCTTCCATCTCCAATATTAAAATTGCTGGGATGATATGATCAAACGTCAGTGTCAATAGCCGCTGAAGCTCCACTACAGACCCAAAACCAAAACTAGCAGGTCGCGTCAGCGAGATTGGTTCGAAAGATTCCCATGGCTTTCTGACGAGAGCAAGAGCGATGCGGCGTTCTGCCATGAGTGCAGCTTATTTGTCAGGAAAGGGGATGCAAATATGGTGCAGTGGAGCTACCTTTAGTTAAGACTGGCTTTGTAAACTAGAAAAAAGCTACAGAAAAATTTAACCGCCATATGAAAAGAGCCAGTTTCACCGAATCACTTCCAACCACAGTCATGCACGAGGCAGAGGGGTATTCGTGTCGCGCAGATCTTAACAAAGCAGTGCAGCAAGCAACAGGAAGGAGCTAGGTGGCAGCTCTCTTCGCTACCTTGCCGCACAGGCCAAGCTCTAAGGGGACGCACAAAAGATGATGGAAACTTGTTTGATTTGCTTTATGAAAAGATCGGGAATGCTCCCCCCCCCCTGAAAAGGTGGATGTCGAAAAGAGACAAGTGGGAAGTGGTGATGTGCAGATTGAGCTGATTGAGAACCTGAGCCACGCAATACAGCGGCGTCCAGCCCGTTCTATGGCATCATTGGTGACGGCACAGCTGATATGTAGCTGTCGAGGAACGGTTTACCTTCTTGTATATAACAGTTTAAGCAAGACGCTTGACGTCCGAGAAGACTTCATTGGCCTGTACAACTGTCCCAGACAGCAGGGCTGAGACGCTGCACACAACCACCAGAGACATGAGTTTGCACCTTGGCCTTCATTTCCATAGAGTGCGTGGCAATTTGCTTTGAAAGGTCGCTAACATGTCCGGCCGTTTCTGAGGCGTGCAGAAACAAATTAGTCATTCTGAGCTGAGGTCCATGTATGTGCATTGCGGCAACCACAGCTTAGATCTCGTGTTACAGGAAGCTAGCAGTAGCTGCGATATCATTGGCAATGCTCTCAGTACAGTGAAGGACGTTTCAAATGAAATTTTTGCTTCGAAGAAACGCAAAGCTGTTTATTCATCTATAGCAATTCCTCCATTCCGCGAGGCGGCGGAAGAGGCCGGATCAACGCCAAATAACCTTCATCCGCTTTGCCCAACAAGGTTGACTGTCAGAGTGAAGTCAATGAAAAGGTTCGCTGAAAACTATTCTAGGGTTCAGGAGACACTGAACGAGCTGCTACAAGGTGAATATACGATTGCAGACGATTAACTACGCATGGCGTTGCCTTTATATGGATCTGTTTTCTTCATAACGTTTTTGTGCACATTTTCTAAATATGTATTAAGATGTCATTCTCATGACATTACTCGTTCATTTCATAGCATGGGTGTCTTTTTCGGATGAACATTTTGAAGAATAATAAACATGACTCTCTGCAATCTCAATCTTGTAATGTTGTGTATCCTTGTAGGGATTTTGAAATCGCCTGAAGCACTATGCATAAGTATGCTAGCGGTATGAGAGAGTTTTAGTGGATCATACGTAAAAGCTTTGAGAGTCGGAAGGTGCATGCACAAAACTCAATATTGCGTTGTACGCGTGCGCACTTCGACCCGCAATTGTATTCCGTACGCAAGGGTCATGCGTACGAGCCACTAAAACTCCCTACTGTTGTAATGAAGCAGGAAGGAAAAGTGATAGTACATGCTAAGTAAGGAACTTCATGCAAATATTATTTTCTTTTTAATAAACAATAAATATAAATAAAACAATAAAAATCAACTCCAATCCTTATTTCCTAGGAATAAAAATATATAAAAGCAAAAAAATTTAACTTCAGCCCCCCCCCCCACCCCCCCCAACTCAAAACCTACTTCCGGAGTCCCTGAAAGAGCATACGGATGCATGGAAGTCTGGATAACATCCCCCTCAACTGAATAAAGCGTATTTTCAGGAGGGCATTGGACACCTTGCAGCGGCGGCGTCTCACATCATTGACGCCTCGCTGGCAAACGCCGGCGTGCGGCGCCTACGAGGAGGGCGCCTGGAGACATGGTCGGAGAGGCTCATTTTAAAACAAATAATTTCTCAGCAAGAACAAAATGTACTTTTCTATATTTTTTTCAAATGTTAGAGAGATAAGTTAAATTTAACTTTTGGCAATATCGGACGTTCCGGGCATCGCTGCCCACATTGACTTTTCTGGATATCAATATGGCCCTCTCTGCATAAACTGAAGAATTTGGCATTTATTTAAGACACAAAAAACTAGGCTTTGAAGATTTAATACAAGCAATTGTATTATTTGTCTTAAGAAAACTAGAGAAACAAAATTGAAGCTAAAACCCAAATCCATGTTACTAAGAAAAATCGCATAAATCGCAAAATCGCTTTTTTTAGAGCACCATACCTGGACTCAAAATGGTGTCTTTAAATATTTGTATTTTAATATAAGTTAGAGGACAATAATAAGGAATGTAGGCATCCACCAAAATTTGTGTGATAAGCAAACGCTTCTTACAATGTTTTTTCTTAACTACATAAGTGTTATATCAATTTGAGTCATTTTAAACATGATGCAAGCAAAAATAAAATTTATTTTTTCACACAAAAAAAATGCTTTTCTTGGAGTTCGAAGGCTTTTTTTATCAAATTTTATGTCGTACATATTCCAGATATGAAAAAAACAAATGTTTCGCGTCTCCTTTGGCATGAAATTATCGCGGCAGTGTTTCTGTCTTTAATTGGTAATACTTCGTCTTCGGAAAAATCCTTCAAGAAATAATATTTAAAACCAATCAATGATCAAGAACTCTGCACAAGTCTCTTCAACTAAAGTAAAAAGTAAGAAAAAAATATTACATGTAATAAATAATCTAGGCACGGAATATACATTACCTCCCCCTCCCCCTCCGGCCTCTCCAAACAACCCCTAAAAGAAACATAAAAGCTCCGCCCCGCAAAGTAAAGAAGAATTAGGCAGACAAATGGTGGCGCACTTTTATGGCGCTATCAAAGTAAGCTCCAGTCGCAGCAGGCTTTCATCCCCTTTCCTAGGCGACAATCTCGGCAACAGCGCTGCATTCCCTCATTCCGAAACATCCTCCAAGTTTTCCTTGGACGCATTATGTGCTCAGCTGCATCCTTGGGTAGGGGTTGTAGCCACCCACACCTCACCACTTGTGCAGCCTCGTGCCGCCAGCTGGCTTTATTGACGGAGCCGGCCCTGTCCGGCACAGGGGAGTCGTTGTCCGTCGGCCGATGACGAAGTGGCTCTGAGGAACGACCCACCGTATCGCCGAGTGCTGGGCGACTGGAGTGGGTCCCCGACATTTATCTTTGTGGCCGGCCATTTGAGCTATTATAGACGTATATTCCCCCTCTCTGGAGGAAAATGTAATCATCTCTTTGCTACCCGTAACGGTTCCTGTTCCTCTCTACCCAGACCACCGAACAGTGCTTCTCTGCGGGCTTAGAGTGCACAGAACTTAAATCTTCAGACGTCTAAAATAAAAAATAAAAACTTGGAAAAACGGTTTACTCAGCCAATTGCGCTTTGTAATCACCCCCACCAAGGTTGTGTTGTGTCAAATTTAAGCGAATATATTGCACATTAAAGTGGCCAGCGTCGATGTGTCCTCGATTGCGACTCGTGGGTCTTCAGAATAGGCGTAGTTTGCGATCCTATGCAGAGCGCACGTTCGTCTGCTTCTTTTGCAGGGGTTGTTTTGACGTCAGAACGCCGAGCTATGATTGGATCTGATTGGAGGATAGTGGGTAGACCTCAAGGCTGCTTGCTTTCAGGTCTACCGTACCTTCAGGTCTAGTTATTCACATGCCTAAGCGCTTCTTTTCCAGCGAAGCCATTCATACGTCTATGTGTAACACAAGAAAAGTATTTTCGTTATAAGGTGAGTTACGTTCCTTTATAAACATGATCGTGTATGTCTTCGCTACGATGTCGTTTAAGGGTCGTTCAAGGGTTCGCTACGATGTCGTTCAAGGGTGTGTCTGTGTGTGTGTGTGTGTGTGTGTGTGTGTGTGTGTGTGTGTGTGTGTGTGTGTGTGTGTGTGTGTGTGTGTGTGCGTGCGCGTGCGTGCGCGTGCGCGTGCGTGTGTGTCTGTGTGTCTGTGTGTCTGTGTGTCTGTGTGTGTGTGTGTGCGTGTGTGTGTGTGTGTGTGTGTGCGTCCGTTGTATTTTGTTGTCCGTTTTATTTTGTTCTTCTTTATATATTTCGATGGGCCTTTGCTGTCTTTCTCCTATCCAACTCAGTCGTCTGAGCAAGCCGTTCGGGCGTGCGGTGTGGGTAGTTTGCCGTTACAATCTGGATGAGCATCGTACCAGAGTGCGGTCGTGTGTCGGTACCGCGTGATATCCGTTAAAGACTCTACGCCAGCAGCCGTGCTGCACTGGGTAAACTTCTCATTTACAGTGAGTAACAATATCACCATACTCCTACAGACCAAACTCCTGCTGTCTAAACAACTACGGACAAATTCGTTTGTTGTGGATAGTTCGCGGGTGCGGTGCGCGTTAACGTCATGCTGTCACTCTGCGTGTTGGCTGATTCACTTCGCATGTGAGTTCTGTGGTTTGTTACTGTTTGCAAGCGCCTGTATAACCACGTAATTTTAATTGAACGGCATTCACGTTAAATATTCAAGATCACAAAATGAAATTAAAGATGTATTTGTTTTGCTGTCCTCGTTTCCGCACAACGGCTTCTGATGACCTAGTTTCTTTTTTTTTAATGCAGATGACACTAGGCCACTTTTTTCATTTCAAAAACTGGGAGTTTTGCATTAAAACTTGGGTTTGGGCTAGTTGGTCCATTACTGAATAAAAGGTTAAAAAGCGCGAACAAACGAGGACAATAAAGAAACACGGACGACAGGACAGGCGCTTCACTCTCAACTGGTTTCTATTAAGACCATTGTCACCTATATATACACATTGCCCAAACCACATCGGATTCAATCGCCACAATCAGAGCCAACCTTCCAGAAACACCATCTCACTCTGAAGCAAATACAAAGACGGAGCGCTGACGCAATTGTTTTCTTTCTTTTTTATGTAGAATGCCTCTATAATCTCTCTTTCCGTTTTTTGCTTTGCCTTTCTTAGAAACTTTGTGCCAGTCAGGTCAGGTTTACACCCACATCGCCTACAATGGTCAGCGAGATGGCCCCCCGCGTTGTTGCGCACACACAGATTATGTTCTCGTGCTCTATCATTGAAGCAGCGCCCAGTCTGCCCAATGTAGACTCTGCCACAACTAAACGGAATCTCGTACACCACATTGGTGACGCACGCAGTATATTGCACCGCGTGTTTCTTGGAGCACGGTGCTTTTTCTGCCTTGTCAACATCGGACATATCCTGGCAAGTTTACACGGTGCAGAAAAAACCACGTTAATGTCGTATCTACCAGCTACCTTTTTTAGATTATGCGACACGGTATGCATGTACGGAATGACTTGCACTCGTTTCCTTTCTTTACTTGCCTCGCTGCCTTTTTTACTTCTTTTTAGCTTTTGAAGAAGGCTCTCACAACAACTAGAGATTAGGTTAGGGGGTACCCGCGTCTGTTAACCTTTTTGATTGTCGTTCAAAACTGATTTTCATCTGGTGATTGCAACTTTTTCCAGAGCCGCACTTAGACATGTCAAGGCTATACCCCTCTTTACCAGTTTAGAGTGAGCACTTTCAAACAAAACCAGACTTTTCTTAGTGCGCGGACAATACTGCCAACAGACATGTTCTTCAGAAAAAAGGATCAAAATGTCTAAAAACTGAATGCAGTTATTCACAGGCAATTCCCAGGTAAAATTAAGTCCGCCTGACACCTCCCTAAACAATCCGACAATCTTCTCAACCGTTTTCTCCAAACCCGAGTCTGTATCTAAAATTTAAAAAATAGTCATCTACGTATCTATACGTCTTTAACACATGGAAATCTGCAAGCCTATCTGAAATTTGCCGGTCCAGTGATGCCAAAAAAATGTTACACAAAACAGGGGCAACTGTCGACCCAATGCACACACCAGACTTTTGTACAAAATATCGCTCGTCAAAACTGACGGCAGTCGACTGAAGATAAAAGACTAGCAGCTCCAAAAAATGATCGCTGCTAACGCCCGCGGAACTTTGAAATCTAATTTCTCCAGACTCGTTGATCTTATCCCGAACAGCCTTGAGAAGTCCATCGTGAGGAACGGAATAATATAAGTCCTCAACGTCCACAGATATTGCAGTGACAGCATTCTGAAAACCTTCTCTAAGTTCATTGACTATTTCTAGCGAGCTCTGCACCAAAAAAGGGTCTTTCAGCGCTAGAGTGTCTAAATGGCGCTGTAAAAACCGACTGATCTGAACCTGCCAAGTGTTCTTTTCCGACACAATGGCTCGGAAAGGACACTCAGCCTTGTGCGTTTTTCCCGCAAAATTATTTTTCCAAAATTCCACTTTCTGCTTTGTCTGCAGCTTTCCTTAAAATGTCTAGGTTCAGACCTTTCAGCAACTCAATAGCCGCAGATTTTTGAGACTTTGGTCGAAACTTAACTTATTTGAAGTTTTTATCTATTGCTCTCAATGCTTTTCCTGGAACTGGCCCTTCGACATTACAACAAATCCCCCTTCCATATCGGCCTGCACAAGCGAGAGTTCGTTGAGCTTGAAAAAATCCACAACCTTCTTAAAAGGTGGTTTTGCCTTAGGGCGTCGACTCACAGATTCTTTCAGGCAGTTCACACCATCACCAATAGCACGCTCCCTGTTCTGTTCCCCAGCGCTGTTCGCCACTCTTCGTACCATGGCCAGCAGTTCTGGTCGAGATGTTGACGGTTCGAAGCTGTACTTTGGTCCTTTGTTCAGGACATCCTTGATCTCCTCTGGAAGCGTGGCTCCCCCAAGACAGTAACGTTGTCCATGCAAATGGCAGCTATCTTCTTCTTTGGCGGAAGCTGCATTCGTGTCTGTTGCCAGATGAACTCCGTCGTTTGCGACGCCAATCTTTGTAGTCCTCAAAACGGCGCTTTGCATGGTAGTCCTCCTGTCCTCCCTGTACGATGATACGGAGCCAGTCCAAATACAGTCTTACTTGTCTCCAGTATTCTGATTTCAGGATCTTGCACAGCCGTCTAGTGTGCCCCCAGGATGGTTCCACGACTCCGAAAAGGCCTTGCACTTCTCTTGGCACAAGCTTCCTCTTCAGGCAAAAAGAAATGGTTCGGGACTGGCACGTTGAAATGGCGATTAGATTGATGCACGTGATGGCAGGATCTTGGTGTACACGATTAAAAGGAAGGAGCCCAGTGCAGAAGAAATATGTTGCATTAAAACTTGGGTTTGGGCTAGTTGGTCCATTACTGAATAATAAGGTTAAAAAGCGCGAACAAACGAGGACAATAAAGAAACACGGACGACAGGACAGGCGCTTCACTCTCAACTGGTTTTTATTAAGACCATTGTCACCTATATATACACATTGCCCAAACCACATCGCATTCAATCGCCACAATCAGAGCCAACCTTCCAGAAACACCATCTCACTCTGAAGCAAATTCATAAGACGGAGCGCTGACGCAATTGTTTTCTTTCTTTTTTATGTAGAATGACTCTGTAATTTCTCTTTCCGTTTTTTGCTTTGCCTTTCTCAGAAACTTTGTGCCAGTCAGGTCAGGTTTACACCCACATCGCCTACAATGGTCAGCGAGATGGCCCCCCGCGTTGTTGCGCACACACAAATTATGTTCTCGTGCTCTATCATTGAAGCAGCGCCCAGACTGCCCAATGTAGACTCTGCCACAACTAAACGGAATCTCGTACACCACATTGGTGACGCACGCAGTATATTGCACCGCGTGTTTCTTGGAGCACGGTGCTTTTTTCTGCCTTGTCAACATCGGACATATGCTGGCTAGTTTACACGGTGCAGAAAAAAACCACGTTAATGTCGTATCTACCAGCTACCTTTTTTAGATTATGCGACACTGTATGCATGTACGGAATGACTTGCACTCGTTTCTTTTCTTTACTTGCCTCGCTGCCTCTTTTACTTCTTTTTAGCTTTTGAAGAAGGCTCTCACAGTTGTGTGTGTTTTTCTTCTTTTTTTAATCCGGTTTAAACTGGTTTGCGCGTGATGGGACGGGTATCCGAAGAGTTATTTTAAACATATCACTGAACCGGAACCGAAACGAACAAAACTCAATGCTACTGAGCCCGAACCGAACCGGAATAATGACCAGTTCGACTCCCTGCTTTTAACCCAGGTTTACGTTTATGTTTAACTTTTATGGCAGGTTTCTGTAATATGCTGCTACACTCCCTTGTGATGGCGCCGCATACCGATTGCACTTTGTCAGCGATTTTCTGTTCTTGCTGCAGTGCGTGGAGGTTTGGGGCAGGTATAAGCGTCTTCGCTTCTGACAGCGCACTAGCGGTGCTGTAGTGCAAGTATTCCAAGCTAAGAGCAAGGTAGCTTTTTCTTCTTTTTTTGCGCCACGCTCAAGCTAGACATTTTTCAGGTTTAACGAAACATACAACTGGCTTACCATGTATCTGTTGTGGGCATGCGGTTTGTTTGCGAAGAAAATGGGCAGTTTTAATTGTTGGCTTCTGTTGCGACTCGCAAGCCTTTTACGCCTGAGAGCGCGATCGATGTCTGCAGTGGCACCAAGTACCATAAGCGCTTTGTGCGACCATCCTTGGGCTTAGTAAATTGAATGAGCTGAGGAAGCTTTTGCATACTTCCTCAGTCGTCTCCGCGTTTGATAACGTCAGCAACTTTATTTTATTCTTTTCAGCAACGTAGTGTGGCTGTCAATCGCCATGTTTGTCATATTTAGGAATGAAAGGAATGTAATAGTGGAGTATAGCCATTCCAAAAGTGTGAATGGTCCCAATGCTTTTACTCCCAGGAGTTGAAATGAATGGGATTGTTGTCAGCTCTTATCCCCGGAATGGAATTGAAATGGAAGGAGAGTGCCCATTCTTCACCACTGGTGTCAATGTCCCTTTATAGATGCAGTGCATTCGATTCGAACATCACTGTGAATGCAGCATTAACCGTTAATCCTTTACTGAAAATGCCTCCATACATGTTGTTGCGACGTCTTTGTCTGGAAATGACTCGGTGTTGCAGTCGGCACTTCAATACACAGGAAGCGAGATTCGTAGAACTCTCTTAAGAGCATAATTTAGGAGCGTAGCAAGAAAAAAGTTGCAATGTCAAGTCTATTTTAACTTGTTTGCGGCTGATATTTTATGCGACGGATAGCAAGGCCTTAGAGCTGAATTATTTTCGTCGCCTACAGGAGGCCGACGCGGGCCACAGACTGAACAGTAATTCTACATCAGCGTCCGGACAAGACTCGTGCTCAATCAGTCAGACCGCGAGCCCCAGCTGTACACAGACGCGCGTTACGCACGGTCTATTGCGATGCTCGCCAAAGCTCTGCTTACGAGGCTCGCCAAATTCATAAATGCATACTAAGGAAGTTTCTACCATCGTATTCGCATCACTGAAACTTCATCTCCTTGCGCCAAGAACTAAAATGATCTCCAATTAACCACGTGCCCCTTCCCGATAGTACGTACATCTATGTCTAGTGAGCGTTGCGACCTTCACGTCGAGAAAAGGGACGGCAAGGGAAATCTGGTTGGCTACAAAGGCCGTCCGTAAATCTGCAGCGTGGCATTCGAGCAACGTGTCTTTTCTACTGAGGCCGGACGAATCTCCGTTGTGGGTCACTGAATGGAAATTTTCCAGTAACTAGTGCAGTTTGTGGTGTTGTCTGCGGACTACCTGTAACGGCAGTATCGTACACGTCACTAAAAAAGTAAGTCCTTGCAATAACGTTTATCCCGGTTAAAATTAGTCAGTTATACTACATGATAACTTGAGAAGAAATGTAATTGGTCATTACTTGAAAAAAGTAACAGTTACTTTTTTTTCTCAATTACTTCATAATTTTGAAAACCACAATTTCTTCTGCCGTTTTTCAAATGGGTCTTTTGCACTGTTCATTATTGGATTGTAATCACCGAACTCTAAACTACTCATGTCCTTAATTTATAAATTTTGGTAAACCATTCTCCTGTCGAAGTCTTGGTTCTACGATTTCTATGGAGGAAACTTGTACGAACAGCGGGGGCCATTAGGAAAAAGAGGGAAACATAGTAAGCGTTACAAGCAATTTTACGACTTTCAAAAGTAATCAAATTACTACTGTGATTACTTCCTAATAAATGCATTCACATATTTGAAAAACATACTCCAAGAAGGAATCGATTACAAGTAATTTGCTTACTTGTTAAGAGCACCGTCCAAGTCTGTAGGAGGGCGAGCCCAAAGTTCATCCAGCCTTCAGAACACATTGTTATGTTGACGTTGTATTGGTTTAAAATAAGTTTTCTGGTCCGTACAACCAAGGCTTAAAAAATTATTTGTAAAAAAGAAAAAGTCGAAATATGCGCAGAGAAGCAGTGCTGACAATAGGGAGTTTTCGTAGACCGTTGCCCCAACTCCGCGACGCTCTCGGGAACGAAGACGCCACTACTGCGCTTGCGCGTCGCTAGCCTTGCCTGCAGAGTCCCGGATCTCGTAGCGGGTTTCCGCTGTCCCGCAAGGGACGGCGTAAACAATCTACGAACACTCCCTATTGTCAGCGTGCGGGGGTGGTTCTCTCCGAGAATAGTGACAGCGGGAAGAAAGGGTAAGGGGAGATGATGAGCGCATGCGTGGGGTCTTTTATGGGAAAAAAAAGGACCACTGTGCCCCAAACCCGATCCATCCAAGCGCCGCTCTTTTCCCGAGACAGAACAAAGCCGACCGCGCCGTTGTTTAATAACTCGAGGCTACCTGAGACCCGACTGGAATTTCTCATTGTGTTACGCAAACATAGTGGGCCGAAGCGGCGCTCACCCAAAATAACTCACACCCCGTTCGTAACACCACCACATCCGCTCAACTTGCTCAAACTTTCATCACATCGTACCGTTTATGTTTTTTCTTGTTTTTTTCCGCGTGGTTCTTCACGCACGCTTGTGGGCGCCTCGCATCTTGCGGCACGTACGTTCCATAATTCGCTAGAAAAAGCGCGATGCAAACGTGAGGGGAGTGCAAACACTAAAGGCGTAAAGAATGCGGCGGCCAAATAACGGAACAATAAACGGCTTCGGTCTCGGCAACCGACGCGTTTCTTTTATTACCGTACAAAAATACAAATATTTCTATCGTGCTTCTCACTTAAAGGGACACTGGAATGAAGAAAAAAAATGTTTTTTAAGGGCCGAGATGGGACACATGCATTTGTTTAAAAAATAATTCTAAGAAACAAATTTGTTGAGCAATACAAGCAATTAGAAGCAATTTTGGTGGGGGTAGCCCTGCTCTAGGCGCCGCTCGGTGTTTAGAAAACTGAGCACACTTCCTCGGCTCTCATTTGTTGGGGAGATGATTGACGTGTGAAATGTTCGTTGTAAAATTGCATCTCCACGCGTATACGCATTTTAATCGATTTTATTTTTCAGAAACAAATATTTTAGATAGAGTCATTATTTCCAAAATATCCCGAGATTGCTTTTCCGCCTCGGGTATCAAACGATAACAAACATGGCTGCCGACGTTTCTGGTGTGCTCAACGAGCGTAGTAGATCGCTGAGCTCGTTTATTTTTATGAGTGCGCGTAGTTCTGCGCTCATTGATGTGTTTCGAGGAAGATCTCCTCAACCGACCTAGTTTACAGCAAACAACTGTGTCAAGTACGCGCCTTGGGAAGCGCAGTGCGTGTGCTTGTTTTCGTAGCGGCACTGCCCTAAGCCCAGCGGCCCACTTTAACTATGATGCTCCCTCTAGCTTGACTTGTTCCTTTGCGCGTGTTGATCCCGAATAAAGATGTTGGTTCCCGTAAAACGGCCCCCGCCGCTCTGTGAATTGTGCGACCGTTGCGGTTGCAACCATGGTTTTACTACCAAAGAGATACCACGACAGGTACGGATTTGCGAGAGATTTAGCTGGAGGCAATCAGAGGTTCGGCTCGCATCAGGTGTGTCCAGGTTTTTTCGGTTACTTCGCTTCGAAAAGAAAAGTAGCTCGCAAGTTTTGCAGTCCACCTAGCATTCTCATGCGACTATTTTTATGTCTCATTTTAACTGTGCGTCATGACGCTCAGCCAACTTGCTCGCGGATGCCTTTTGAAAATTTTAACATGAACCGAAACGCTGGAAGAAGTTAATATTTATTTTGTTAATTTTTTTAAGTCCTCTTGGTCGCTTTTTACTGCACCTTTACAGACGCTGACAGACGCTTGTATTTGACCGCGGCTCATGCATGATGGAACAATAGAATTCAACTTTCATGGTTGCGTCTTAAAAGCGTTGCCGAAGTTTTTAGACGGGGTCTGTATAGCAACGGGCCTTTAAGCGCGGCGTTCATGTCCGTGTCTGGGCATGGCGGACGACGTAAACGATGGTAGAATAGCAGACGATGCCGGAGGTTGCCGTGCGTCTGCTCGCAAGACCAGCAGGCGGTGCCAGGCCACGACCTACTGTAATCCTGACCTGCCTACAGTATGGCTCCCTATGAAAGACGCTGTCACCGATGAAGTGCCTCGCTTTGCCGTTGGTGGTACTGAGCAAAAGCTTTTCTGCGAAATAAACGTAGTTCACAGCCTGCCAGTTCAGCGTACGGTTCGCACGGTGCGCGGTTGAGAATGCCTAATTACTGTTGTTTTTTTTCTTTCAAGAATATCTGCCGTAGCGTGGTGCCAGAAGGCTGCAGTAGCACAATGCAGCAGGACGCAACTCCGACATCGCTCTAATGTTTGTTTGGAGTGGAATAGTGGGTTTCTTAGGCACGGAAGCGCAAGGACGTTTTGTAGCCCCGACTGCCCTTGTGCCATCGTCAAAATAAGACGCGTTCTCGAATAACCAACATGTAGCCCCTTTGCTGGCACAAGGCGCCTCTATTAACGAATCTGTTACTGACTGACGAGATCCCGCGAGGCCCGCGAGGAAAACAAGTCAGGACAACATAACGCTGCCGGGCCTTGCGCGCCTTCGATTGATATGCGGATTCCATAGGAAACAAAAATACCTTTGTGCAGCGCCGCGAAGTCATAGCGGTAGGAAACGCTGTAACCGCGGCCTTGAACTACATGGAGCGCTCTGGCGCACTCTTCTGTAACCAGGTCAGGGTTACAATAGGTAGTGTGTCAGAGTTCCAGATTAGACGCACCGTACGTCGCGAAAGAGAAACAACCGGCTTCCGAGCACGTTCGGCCAAGCAGCCAATCCAATCCAGTTCTAATGGGCGCGGCCATTGATCTGTGGGCCGTGACCTCCACCTAAATTGCGTCTAGGAGCGTATATATTGCACCAAAACTATCCTATTTCGTGGGAAATTTATAAACAAATACTTGACACATATGTGCCCCTTAAATTACGTTTAATTTGTTTTAATATTTTAGTGTTTTGGTAACAGCTTACCGCCTACGGTGTGTTCACGTTCCCCTATTCGGGCTGCCTCAAAGTGCCAGCGCAGGAGCAGGCAGTTAATTTCCTCCCAGGCATCTTTTCTCCGTGGAGCGTATAAAAGACCGTCGGGCCGCACCGCGTACTTGCGCAGTCGTGGGCTTCTGATGCTTAACACCGCCACCGACGGCGTTTGTTTTGCGCACATCGATACTCTCACCAACTCTCTCCAAAGGGCCGCGTTCTTGAAATCCTTCGCTTCGTCCGCGAATCTTCGTAAGCTTCCGGGAAGGTACTGGCGAAGTGTGTCCTCCGCAGACATCTGCTTGACGAATGACCCGTTCTAGTATTTCCGCAAAACTTTGGCGCAGAGTTTGTGCTCGGCGCGGAGTCATTACGTGTCGCCTCGTCGTTCCGAAAGTCTACAAACGTTTCGGTTTTGTTTTGTCTTTTTGTTTTTTCTCGCTGGTTTTGCATTGTTTCGCCAGAACATTAAGCCGAGCTTAGGGCACTTGGAGGAGAGAAAAGTTGAGCGATTGGCCGCTGGGAGCGGGAGGGCTATAAAAATTAACATGTTATTTTTCGATTGGTCGTCAATATGAACAGCAGAATTTCCCGCCTTTTAGGCTGGCGCAGATGTGTACAAGTGTGTCGTCGCCTTATTGAGCAAATTATCCGAAATGCTTCCCTGGGAGAAGGCAAATGGCGTGCGGAGTGTCGAAACTGTTTTGTGTGAAGGAAATTCAGATGAAAGCGATTTGATCTTGATTGACATATTTGAACAATTTTGACCAGAGTACAAGGTCTAACCTAGGCTCCAGTAAGAATTATGATGGTTTTTGTTTCCGGTGATGGTACGTTATTGTGGAACACATTTACGAAAATAGGTAGCATCGGTATTGCAATGTTGAGACCAATTTATTAATTAATTCACCTCAATATTCGCTTGGAGCGTTTTTACATATTAAATATATTGTTAATTCATTCGTTAATATTTTATGTAATCCTGAAAAGCTTTTTGATTTGGACGAGCATGAGTGTATATATTTTGCTCGTACTGGTTGATAGTTCAAACACAAAATCTGGGATAGCTTAGCTATATTGCCGTAGAAAACTTTACCAGTCGTAATACAAATTCGATTACCAGCTCAGTGGGTAGAGCGCTCCACTGGAAACAGAGAGGTTCCTAATTCGATACCAGGGCCAGGCGAATCTTTTTTGGTCGCGCACCAGTCTCCTAGCTGTGTTTGTAGATGTGTGCTTGTTCTCTGTCCCTTGTTCATCTTCTCCAGGGATTAGTTATTATCATCATTCACACAATGACGCTTGGATAAGTGACGTTGTACTTTCAATCGTCAGTATCTCGGCAGAATATCATTGTTGGATGCGCCAAGGACAGAAGTGACGGCGTTGCTGGAACGACTACGTCACTCTTCCAAGTGTCATTGTGGGCAGGCCTTGTAACTCTCTTTGTGAGCGCAATTTTTAAATCAGGTGAAAAACGCGAAAATTGTTTGATTAGTGTCTAGAAGCATTGCCTTTTCGGAAATTCGGTAAATTGGTATGGCCTGTAATAGTGATGGCCGTCAATACATAAATTCCAACACGACTCCTGAAACCTCTGAGGAAAAATGAATTACCAATTTTAGTAGACAAGCCAAATCGGCAACTATACCATTATATAATATCCGGCGAGCCTGAAAAATACACTGTGAGGACAAAAGTCGTCTAACCCTCACCCCTTATGTTTTTATCTCTCTGACTAAAAAAAAAATGAGAACCCTGAATATTTACATTTTGATGTGCGTATAATCATCGTTAGTTGGCGGATGATTTACGTTATTAGTGTCTTAGCTTTTGTATAAAGAGGAGAGCGTTATATCTTCTTTATTTAAACATGATGTTAGGAACAAGTAATCCTTCATGAATATATTTAGATATAACCACACAAGTTTTGATATTCCCAGCAAGTCGAATGTAATAGATTACAATCATAAATCACCGAGCTCAAAAATAGATTACCGTCACAAATTACTTTCGTTATATGAAACAGATAACTTTACTCGTAAGGCTATAAATTACTTTCACGTTATTTTTTTCCGTATACTAGACAAGAAATAATAGAAGCCATTTTTATATTTTCATATATGTTCTGCAAAGTTACTCTCCATTTATCCTACGGCAGAATTATAGTAGTCTTTCTAAATAATACAATATCGCATTGAAGAGAAAAAGTGTAGGTGCACTACGTTTACCTGTAAGGTTACAAGGCAACGACAGCTGCAACTGCACCTGCCATCCCGCAAGCTTACGGGCGAACGCAAGTGATCCCTGAAATTCTGCAGACAAAGATAATGTTGCGCATGCTTAGTGTAAGCATCTACCTTCACTAGACTAGGAGACCGAGAAGAAAACGTCTACATGGCGTTGTCTTTTTGATCATTGATTCTCACATATTTGTATATGCATTACACAATTTTCTACAGGTTCTAGTTGCGGGTCATGACGAAAGTCGTGTTCAATATTCGGTTATTCTCATCTTCACAATACTCTCTATTTTTGTTTAACTTGCTATCTTTATGCTGCGGAATCGCGTGCTCGTATTACTCCAGTTTTTGTATTATGTGAATAATTTTAGATAGTAACGAGTATTAAAGTAATTCGTTACCACTATTTTGTAACAGATTGCATTACAAGTTACTGCCTCAAAATTGACTTGCCAATAAAAACTTACCAAAAAAATGTAACGGATTATCTTTTATGCCAGGTAATTAGGCAGTTCACAGTCCCCATCAGCCAGAGTACACAACCGGTTATTTTATATTATTAAAAACTTGAAAAAATAATTAGTTTTAAAAGAAAAGGCAAAACATTTCAGCCGTCACGAAACAAAGCTGAGTTTTTTTCTTCTTCTGGTTTACGGGTCACTGGAAATATTCATCTCAGCACGCCCATAAAAGAGCATTTGAAGGATTAGATAGATAAAGACAGTAATTTTCCAATAGTTTCCCTCCCACAAGAAGTATGTCTAAAGGTTGTAAGATCGTAATTCTACAACGCGGGGAGCATGCATGACAAATCAGGAGTTCTTTTAAACGGCTCCAGAATCTATAACGTAGGATGCCTAACGTCGCAGGTAGATGATTATCTGGCTTCATGATTATCTGGCAAACTTGGAAGTGGAGAGCATACACAGGCGACTTTGTAGTTTGAATTTTATACAAAGTGCATACAAATCAACACTCACACTGAATCTGAAGCAAAGTATAAAAAGACCACTTTAATGAATCTAGAATATTTCATAGAGACGTCCGAGTTTTTTTTTATTTTACCTTCGTGCTCAAAGTATTTTGCTGCCTGCTATCCTATTTATGTATCTTCCTCACTAATATATGTTAAAACTTACCATAAGGTTGCTTATGTATTTTCTGTTGCACTCGGGTTGTGCGTGAAAATAATGGCTGGTCAAGCACTGCTTTGTTGATTATAATTCCGGCATACAAGGAAGAAAAGCGATTTTCCCTAATTGCTTTCGCAGTCTTTAAATATACGGTTACGACATTCTGCAGAAAATTAGTATGAATATATGTTCATATTAATAAGAATTCACACCTTCCTTAATAAGAGTGATTTTAAAACTATTCTATTTATTCCAATTCGAGCTACTAAACCTGCTCGAATATTTCAAACTTCCCGGTAGTGATCCTAATATTTTATTCGACATAGTTCTTTCCCAGAACGCAACTCAATAAGTTCTACCAAAACGTTGTTTGCCGTACAAATAAGCGTGTTTTGATAGCATCTATATATTGAAACAAACGAGGCGCTTGCAGTTCCGGGTACTCCAATGATGGTAACGCAAGAAAATCATAAGGGTGGTTTCGTTTTTATTAGAGGGATGAAGATGACCAGACGTTACATATGGTAGCGTTCAACAATTTAAACTTGAGTCCCAGGGGCAACGGAAACGTCAAGGTTAGTGCAACTCTACATGCTGAAGACTTGAGTTGCTTTAGAGTGCTGAAGGTTTTTTATATTGCGACTCACGATTATATCTTATGCTAACTGTGTTTTAGAACTCTTGATCGGGTTAACAAAGAGCAACCTCCCACCTAATAATGCTCGATATTGTTATGGTTGGTTTCATATTTTTCTCAGTAACAACGATCTTTTTTGTTCGTATAGTGAGCTTCCGTTTTGAAGTATTGGCCATTAAATTAATGTCGAAATTATCTTACTGTGCAGTACTTTCCAATCCTAAAAGTGCAGCTCGGTTTACAAAATTGGATTCGTTGCAAGTTGTTCAAGTATAAATCACAAACCGGACCAGAATAAATGGCTTTCCTAACCATAGTGAACATTTGATATTCAAACTATAAGCTGTGTTACGATCAGCGTTCGATTCATGCATGCTATCCGGCGAAAAATACCTCAAGTTTTCGTAAAATACTTACGCAAAACGTTTCCATCTGTGTGGGACGACTTTCTTAAAACTGCCGTTATCCTTCGCCACCACAGGTGTGCGATCGACATCCTCGAACTATGGACTTCGTGAAGTCGTCCGACCGGCGTCGTAGACTCGTGGTGTAGTGTCATCCGCCCGAACGAAATATGCGTTTGGGGTAGGGTTACCTGAGCTACTCCGTAAACGAAAGTGGTGTCTAGACGATGAGATCACCCGGAACTTTGCGAGACCGTGTGTGAGATCACCTTAACTCTGTGCATGGCAACGTGTTGGGGAAGAGACAGTCATACTGGCTGTCTCTCCCTGGGTAGCAACAGCCATACTCCACTAGTAGGATTGGTTGCCTCCTGACGACATAGGGGTTCTTGCCTGGAGGCTTAGGGAAAATCAGTGGTCTGAAAAAGGCTGCCCTATGGTACGAGCAGCTCTCGGCTCTAGGCTCTCGACCACAATACTTGTATATGTTAAGTGAATAAATGAGAGTTGTACGATTAACCCCACCTGCTGACGATCGTGGCCTGGACCCGGCTCGACTCCTGACTACAACAGCCCAGTATATTCAGCCTGAGAACCCCTCAGTCGCCACAACTGTTTGGCAGCGTTGGGAAGACATCTAGCGGCGTTCGATGTGGGGAGTGGGTGAGTGCTTGATTTAGGTCATAAAAACACCAGACTTCTAGCTGGATTTCGTAGAACTGGAGATGAGGTTTCACTCAAGCAGATTTTTTTGTATTTGATGTAGATCTAAAAGACTCCCTCCCTCAGCATAGATCTCGCGCAGTTCCGTAAAGCGGACTTGCTGATAATTTATGAGAAGTCGGGGACCTATGACGAAAAATTACCAAAATCCGGTCTTCGTGAAGGCAATCCAGGCTACCTGGTGCTGACGAAAAAGAGTTAAAAGATACCTGGGAGTTGACCAAGGAGTTGAGAACACAACCCCAGGCGGAAGAAAGTAAAGCCCAGGCAGAGTGCGAATTAGTGATGAAAAGTTTGGATCTCGAAATAAGGCGCCTAGAAACAGAGCAGGAATGGACGCAGGTTTAGAGTACCGGGAAGTGATAGTGTTGAAAATTAATGAACTCATGCAGTTTTCGAAGTGGGGAGGACATTTGGCTTTTTCTGGTAAATTTTGAAACGGTATGCAGCAGTATGGGTTGGTCGCATGATACTTGGCCTCAGTTCTTGCTCTCCTTGTTACCTAGTGAGGCGGCCCAAGTTGTCACTAGATTAAGCACGGAAGAGGTGGCAGACTATGACGCGGTCAAGCTCGGCCTCCAGAAAAAGTATCATTTGTCCACAGAGGCCTTCCGACAGTGACTTAAGGGCAGCACAACGGGGCCAGAATAGTGGCACTTTCATTTCGCTTACAGCCTTTGGATTAACATAGTTGAGTGGTAGAAAAGCTTGGAGGGTTACGGTGGCCACGATCGCGTTGTGGAATGCTTCCGTCTTGAAAAAAAAAGTATATCAAAGCTTGACGCCACCCAAGACTGGGTTCAGGAGAAGAATCCCCGAACGACGCAGGAGGCCGTCAAGCGAGCCGAGGAGTTTGCGACACGCCTCCAAAAACCCCAAAAATGACACCGCAGAATAAAGGTGTCAGGGAGCATGCGGAGGCCACCGCGGGAATGGTTTCAAGCAATAATTCGAGAAACGCGCGATAATCAAACCCTGCTGCTAGTGGAACAAAAACAGTACAGATGATCCACTGCAATGTGGAACAAAGTCTCCCAGTTGACAGAGATGATGCACGTAAACAGAAAATTGAAGCTCATAAAGAGGCCCGATGCTTCCTTTGCAATGAGACTGGGCACTTTGCGGACAGCTGCCGGGAAGATAACGTATTTTTTGTCATCAGCACAGATCACTGTAATGCCACACTACTAGAACCCTACCAGGACAACGCAAGCGTTAACGGTCGTTCCTCCGCAGTTCTCAGAGACTGTGCCCCCACGTTCGACGTTGTGCATCCGTCAATGGTTCGTTCTGAGAACTACGCAGATGATCGCGTTTGGATAAAGCAGATGGTGGATCTAAAGAGCGTTCCCCTTCCAATAGGTGGGTTTCTAACCAAAGGCACATTTGGAACACTGGAAACCGAGACCGCAGTTTTCGGCTAACCTTCCACCACAGTTCCTCTATTTGCTTTCGAACCAATCCGGTCTCAAGATTTTGCAAGGCAAACCTCTGACTTTTGAAATGAAAGCTGCACAAGCCAGGTCAGTATAGGGAGGAACTACAAAGAAACTTGAGCGAGTTTTAAACTCGCGTAGTGTTTCATCGGGAGTTCACGAAAAAAGAGACAAGAAGAGAGAGAGAGAGAGACGGTGTCCGGAGTGGTAATGAGAATCAGAGGGCTTCCCCAGTGAGGACGACTCGAAAGCCTCTCCGCTGATTCACTAGAGTACGTTTCGTTTGCGAAGCAATCTGTCATTGTAATACTCGTTTCATAAACGTGAATACAAAAAAGGTAAGCGCTCTTCTCTCCTGTAGCGATAGCGCCAAAGGCCCGAAGAGGCTTTCTCGAGACGTGGTTTTTGTTGTGGAGGTGAACTAAATAGATTTTAGTTAAAATCTAGCTTTTGATATTTAATTTGAATATCTAGTTTGAACCATTTTGTTGTAAAGTGTTATGTGTTTAGATTTGGTCTTACTTTGCTATCTTTACATTTGTCAAGTTTGGCTTGATCTGCTTTGTTGATTGTGCTCAAGTAAGACTTTGTACTCCTAGAAGTTTATGTAGTGTAAAGGTCATTACTTTGATTTATATTTCTGGCGTTTATATGGGTTGGATTAGGCGCGTGCGTGCTTTCTGCTGCTGGTGGCGCGAGGGTTCTTTCATATCGCAGTTGACCGCGTTTATTGCGGACGGAAAGGAACAAGCTTTAAGAGGGACAAAGAGGGGCGTCGTTTCTTCAGGAGATCAGGGGGTTGCTATAGTTTGGATCGACTTAGCCGCCGGAGAATTGGCTGTTAAGATGGGCGTTCGATTCAAGTTTGTAATTCGGCGTGAAAAAACTCAAGCTGCGGTGGATGGCCTTCGCCAAACTTTCAAATCGGGTTCCGACAAGTTTCTCAGAACTTCCGTCATCCTACGCTATCACAGGTGTGCGATTGCCTCCTCAAACAATAATGTCTGTGAAGTCGTCCTACCGGCGTCATAGGCTTGTGGTGTAGTTTTCACCTGCCCGAACTCAAGAAACGTTTGGGGTAGGGTTACTCGAGGTAACCGGTCACGGAGAGAGGCGGCAAGATGATGATATCGTCCTGATATCTGAGACACGGTGTATGAGATCACCTTACATAATTGCGTGACAGCGCGATGGGGCCGAGGAAGAAGGGCAGCAGCAACAATACTCCACGGGGATTAATTGCATTTTGACAACATAGGGGTCGCTACCTGGGGACATAGAGGAATTCAGTAATCTAAAAAGAGCTGACTAATGGTACGAGATTGGTCCCGGGGTCTCAGCTCTCGATCACCTTACTTGTATATATTGTGTAAATAAGATTTGTATGAGACACCCCAGTCTGGTTTTAGCACGATTAACTCGATGTCATTCTCGCATTCCCAAATGCCCCGTCTCATTTTATCCGAGTATCAAAATTCCCATCTTCAAAATCTTCCTCTCGCTTTCCCCGATTGTCAATATCCCCGTGCCCAACTCCCCCCGCTATGCACCTGCAGACGGTTCGGTTGCGTGTTTTGCGGTGCACGGATCAGTATGCGTTTGTAATACACGTCGGAGCACGGAATATTCGCTTCATGGTCGTGCAAACTTACAATTTTTCATCGGTTATTACTAAAATTAGAAGTGTTATTTTTAACCTTATTTTCATCTTCTGCACATAACTTTTTGGCATTTGTTAATGCACTCGTGCCTAATGCTATTAATCCCACTCGTGCACCTCTGCTACTATTCGACCTCTACCTCCTGCATCTTGACCTCGACTGGGAAACATTCACCGTGGAAGGTTCCGACCGGAACATCACAAATAGCAATGTTATCATTGCTCCCAGAGACTCACCGAGGTTTCGCGATGATCTTTTGTATAGATGAAATTTCGGCTGCTCTCCTTGAATATTTTTTCTTGAATACCTTTGTATTTTAGGTTAAGTAGCGGTGCTGGTAGCTCTCAGTTTTTTCTTTCTTCACGTAACGAGACTTGGGGGGGGGGGGGGACTTCGGGGATCTGATAAGATGGGAGGGGCAAAGGGGCTGCTGAAACCCGGGGGTTTTGAGGACGGTGGAGATAACGCGGAGAATTCGCAACGGGGCTTTGACACAAATGTTTCGGGATTGCGTCATTTTGGCACCACACCCCCGTCTCCTGACGTTCCTCCCTAGACCCAGTAAGGCTCCTGACTATGACAGACGGGTTTATCCAGCCTGGAAACCTCTCAGTCGCAACACCACGTAGTGCGCTTGGTAACTACTGGAATAGCACTGGAACAGCATAAAACGAGCCACCTCGTGGGTGTGTTTAGTTTGGCGAGCATGCACAGCTCTGGGATATCGTCAGCACCAGGAAAATTTAGCCACTGTCTTCACGGTGAATGTCATGGCGAGATGTTTATCGCGTACCCTTTGGACAGGCATTTGAAGGCCTTCATACGAAAAGTGTTTATACAACCGGCTAATCTACTCGCGTTTCCCAACTAATTGTGTGCTCCTCGGCAGTTGCTGGTTCGGTGATTCATTGAAGTACTTATTTCTAAAAGATATTTAAATGCCCTTGAAAGAGGGATAATTTAGACTGACAGCTGATAATTATCTCTGCCACGCTGAATGCTTAATTTGCATCAGCTTGTGTCGAGGCGGTCACGCTTTCTAATTTCCGCGAATGTGTTGCGAAGCAGCTGCTGTGGTTTCCCGATGCTATATTGGTTATAACTACATGCCGAAGCGTGGCGCTAGCTGCTCAGTTTGTAAGACCGTTATTTTCGAGCAGTTTGTCACCGTCAGCTAGGATGGTCGATGGGCAAAGTAGCTTTCACTCCCGGTTTTATTATTTGTGTTGCCCTCTCGACATACTCAATAAGGCGAAGTTTTAATTATGACAGCGCGCGCTAAATTGTGCGACTACAACGATTCGCGAGCTTAATTATCTGACACCCTGGGAAAGATGACCGAAAATAGTTAATGAAATAACGGTGGGGTTTTTATGTGTTTAATTTATGTGGGCGGCGTTAACAGTTTTGTTCATCAACTCTCGTAAAAAAGTACCGTCCGTGTTGTCAAAACTAAAATGCTTATGATAAGCAGGCGTAATTTTTGGGGGGGGAAAGAAGGAAGAACTGTCATATGTGGTGATGTGCTCCCTGATATATCTTGAAATAAAATCTAGAAACCCCGTTTACTTTGTATGCTTGGAAAGAACGTTAGCAAAACAAAAATGTCCAAAGAAGTATAGGTCAGGGCAGCGTGTTTCTCAGGGCAGCGTGTTTCATGACGACAAGTTGGACACGCCGTCCTCCCCTTGTATAATATACCGTCATATCATCAATATAAGACACGGCACCCAAGGCATTTATGGTACTGGCAGTTGCCTTTCTGCGAGGTCGGGGTTCTCATGAGACAATAAAGAACAATATTATTACTATTAATAATATTTCAATCGTTATATTTTTGCACGCAATATAGAGCTTGTAGTTTCGTTAGCACTGCTGAGACGAGGAAGCGTGTGGATATACCTGATTGAAATACCGCTCAGCTGCTGCGCTAATTTTGTCTATTCTTTTGTCTCGCAGCCATTACATAGACACGGTTTTCCTCAAGCCGGTCTTGATCAACAGGAAGCATAATAAAGAAGGTGGCAGAAAGTTCCATTGTACTGAAAGGGCCAAAGCTGTGAATCCCTGCCAATAGCAAAGTCATGGCGAGTTAAATAAACGAATATATAAAAAAACAATCAAATTTCATGCCCCAAGCGAATAACGAAACCAAAGAACTCGAACCCTCTTTCATTGAGACTCGTTATTGGCTCGCCACTATTATTTGTCCAAACTGATTAGACGCGCAGTTCGTCCGAAACCAATCAAGCGTACATTCATTATACATAGTTCCCGGTTTTTCAAGGAGAAAACACTCGGATTTTAACGAACGTTTTTTTATTATTTTTTATGTTATGTTTGTTGTAAGAAGCAAACTAGTGCCTTTTTATTCGGGCACTTTGCAAAGCAAGGTCAATACTTAAGATATTTTGGGCCTGTACCTAGCGTCACTGCGCACAAAAGCAAATTCGATGCCTTTTTCTTCTTGCGACGAATCGAATGACTAGACGGGTAGCCACCACGGCACATGTCTCATCGGTGGAACAGCCGACAGATAGTGGCAGAAGTGGATCTGCTGCGCAAAGCCATTATTGGCTTATGTGGTCTATATATTGTATTATTTTCAAAGAAAGTAATTGAATATGGTTTTGGTATAGTATTATATTGTAAAAGTAGACGAAATATCACCCAAAGTATTTGTCACACCATCGGTTTCATATCTTGTGTGTTCATTGAATGTGTGATTATGACAAAAATATTGACCTGACCATTAACTAGCACCGAGAAAGCACGCACCGTTTATGATTAAAAAGACCGTCTGTTTTCGGCGTGGCCTTTGTATGCTTTCAATCGGACTGTAGAGTCTTCATCAAACGAACTGAGCGAAAGAGGACGCATTGTAGGCGGCAGATATTTGCTGTTGCTGCTCAACAATCAAAAGGTACCTATGGAATTTTTTTTTGTTGGATCATCACAGTGCATATCGATAATAGCTCAAGTCTATTTTTTGTGCGGACTAGCGGCGTAAGCACAAGAAGCATATATACGGTGGAAAACACTTTGTGGCTGTAAAGAAGTTCAACATTCCGATCCTCAAGTATCTATCGGTTCCAGTGTCAGTGCACAAATCACACTATGTTGTGTCAGCCTTGCTACCAGCACTTCAAGAGCGAGCTGGAGTCATACCTACATGCGAGTATCTCTGACTCATCATTCGTGTCACGAGGCGAAAATAACACCAAATATACGGAGAGCGCCTTTTTGAGAAGAAAGACGGTATTGCAACTGCGCCCACATAGAAGCCTTAGAAAAAAGACAAACCGTTATTGCTGTGGCAGCGCGACTATCTCCGCATAATTGTAAAGTAGAAGAGGAAATAAAGATAAGCTTTTTTCACCGGTACTGGAGAAGCAGGTTTGCTTTTGCTGCTTCGGCTACAACACAGCAGTGGCGACGACAAAGAGATATCATGAGCCTCGCGGTATCACTCCCATTCCTCCCTGCTCCAGAAAAACCTGCTATTCCGTGGAAGCAGTGGCGACGTGTGTTTAACAACTAACTGCTTGCAACCGGAGGCGACGCCCACGGACGTGCTCGGCGGAAGGCCCTACTCCTGCACTGCCTCGGGGTCGGGTGCCAATGAATGTTCTCCACCCTTCCGGAGACGCGCCCTGGGGTACCGGGAATGCGTGAACCACCTGAAGGCGTAGGAGCACTCAGCGCCGTTTAATTCGACATTCATGTTTTCCCATTCACAACTCATAAGGAGTGCTTAAGTGCTCGTAGGGACTGCTAAAGTTGGACAACCCACAGATGTCTCAGCCGAGCGCAATGCCTGCGTGGGATGGAAAGGGAAGGAATGTGGAGACACTCCAGATTAGCCAGTGAGCCTAGCATTCGTTCCCAAACTGCAGGTTCACAGATTGTTGAGTGAGCGCGCAGACACTTGAGCACTTCTAGGCAGTTTGTAAAGGTGTTCGTAAAATTGTTTCTTAGGCTTCTTTATTTTGATGTTCGGGAGATTTTAATTAACTTTATACTCGGTGCAGTGCTCGCACCAACAACTGCCATATGTAGACGACCCTTAGATGTCCCAGCAAGCTGCAATGTCTGTGTCGGACGGCAATGAAAATATTTCCATCGGAGACACAGACACTCCAGATTCACAGGTGAGCCTCGCATTCATTCTCAATACTGCGGGTTGACACATTGTCGAGGTACCACTGAGTAGACACTTGAGTAATTGCAGGCAGTTTGTAAAAGTGTTCGTAAGATTGTTCTTAAGGCTTTGCTTTTCTTATGTTTGGGATGATTTATTCAACTTCGAACTCCGTGCAGTGCTCTTGGAAACGACAGCAAGGTGGGGATCCGGTATCCCAGGAAGCGGCAATGCCTGTGTCGGGCAGGAATGAAAGGATTGTCCGACGGAGACTCCACGGCTTTGCAGTTGAGCCTCGCATTTATTCCCAAACTGCAGGTTGACACATTATGAAGTGACCAATACAGAGCATTTGAGCAATTGCAGGTTAATCTTAAAATGGTTTCCTAGGAAGGAGATGTTCTAGGGCGTTGCTTTTTTATGTTCAGGTGACTTTAATAAAATTCCAATTATATGCAGTGCTCACAGCGACTGTTAATTTGTGACGACCCTAATATATGCCTGCCAACCGCAATGACCGAATCGGACGGCAGTAATGGAATAACCATCGGAAACACTCCAGATTCGCAGGTGAGCCTCGCATTCGTTCCGAGACTGCAGGTAGACACATTGTAGAAGAGACCATGCTAGACACTTTAAAAATTGCATGGAGTGTACAGTCGGTTGTATACGAATACCATATCCTCCAAGGAGCCCATACGTTAACAGGGTTGGTCTGAAAATTGCATTGCTCCTTGAGCTGTTTGGGGGTTCTAACAAACTTCTATTTCATCGCGAGTAGCTTGCAGCAGCCGAGCTAACTGTGCGTGTCACCGAGCAACGGGGGTACCTCTATTGGAAACGCGGAGGTGAGCCTTTCATCCGCTTGCAAACCTGGTTGATACAATAGCAAGCAACCATAGCAGGCAACTTGAGCAATAGCGACGGTGTCTACGAAAGTGCTTAAGGAAAGAGATGAACTCCGAGGAAACCCTACATTGGGGTGATCGTACACTTTAGTCGCTCTTGGTGGGTTCTAGCAACACAGAAGGCGAATACCATATTTACTCGAGTAAAAGAAAAACTGCCTATTCAAAAAGCCCGTGGATGTGCTTTCTCGCAGGTCCCCGATTTATTCAATCATCAATCTCCGCAGAAAAAAACTGGACTTGCGAAAAATTGTGCACGGTGTTACAGTGCAGATAACATTTTTACGTGGAGGCAATCTCTATCCTGATATTCGCTACCATCCTGTTCATCACAGTGATTCGCTACTTTTGTCTCTAGGAGAAAAATGTGCAGGCCTTTTGTGAACTCTGTGGCAACTACTAAATTAAACACACAAGGTGCACTATGTTGATATTATTTTGCTACAAGAATAAAGGTATTTTTTGTTTCTTTAAATGAATATGTGGCTAGCCAAGTTGAGTCAGATGACACATCTCAATGAGCCGCCCTTGTCAGATCGTAAGTTCTACGCCACAAATATGGCGATAAATCAATCGCAGACCTTCCGAGAATGTTAAACATCATTGTTCCGGGATGGGTACTACAATCAAAGTACGTCTTGCCGAAGTCTTTGTTTGCCAACGCAGTTAAGCCAGACCACCTGTTTTACAGTCTAGTCTGCAAGTATAACTCAGGAGCTTCAAGGGAAATCTCACAATGGGAAAATTGTGGCGCAGAAACACATCTTTATTATTCTCCCTTCTTTTTGGTGATTCCAGTGGAAAAGCAGCTCCAACGAATTCTCGGTGAGCCAGATCTCAAGTGGATCTCAGCAACAGAGCCGTGACTCTGGTATCTGACATATCTGACGGTCTAGAGCAATCAAAGCTCTTTGAGAACATTTAGAGAACGACTTATCGCTGATCTGGAAAACATACGGCATAAGTGTGTTCGAGACGTCCACATATGACATCTTGCCAATACAAGGTCGAATAATCTAACTCGACCCAAGCCTGCGGAAAGGAAAACATTCTACTGCCACCCCTTTGGTTTGGGCACAACAAGCCAAATATGAGTACTCTGGTAGAACCGTTTTCGAATGAGCTCTATGAGCTAGCGGTAGGGTTTCTTTGCGTTATAGATGGAAAAGTGGATACACGTATATTCGCTGTTGTGTGTTCCGAAGACGCCGTTGCGAGGTCGGCGGCGAAGAACTACAAGCATTTTAATTAATGCTTTGGATGTGGGTGGTGCGACCACCCGAGATGCTCTCACTACCCCTGCCTGGATTATGCATCTGAGCACCGCTTGGAAGAAGCCCACCCACTTGAGGCAGAGGAGCGCACTCCTGAAATTCCAGTTAATGTTGGCAAGGGTCCCTCACTCACTATGACACTTCCTCGGTTCAACCCCATTGACGGGTTTATCCCAGACTACCAACACTGCACTTGTCTGGGTGTGCCACGGCGGCTCCTGAAGTTGTGGCTGGACACATATAATCACAACGAGCCATGCTATAAGGAACCAATCTGGGGATCGTGAACACTATTCTCCTGGGCATTCTAG
>JAZHYW010043478.1:0-12678 GCA_037355805.1 Ixodes ricinus
TATCTATCTATCTATCTATCTATCTATCTATCTATCTATCTATCTATCTATCTATCTATCTATCTATCTATCTATCTATCTATCTATCTATCTATCTATCTATCTATCTATCTATCTATCTATCTATCTATCTATCTATCTATCTATCTATCTATCTATCTATCTATCTATCTATCTATCTATCTATCTATCTATCTATCTATCTATCTATCTATCTATCTATCTATCTATCTATCTATCTATCTATCTATCTATCTATCTATCTATCTATCTATCTATCTATCTATCTATCTATCTATCTATCTATCTATCTATCTATCTATCTATCTATCTATCTATCTATCTATCTATCTATCTATCTATCTATCTATCTATCTATCTATCTATCTATCTATCTATCTATCTATCTATCTATCTATCTATCTATCTATCTATCTATCTATCTATCTATCTATCTATCTATCTATCTATCTATCTATCTATCTATCTATCTATCTATCTATCTATCTATCTATCTATCTATCTATCTATCTATCTATCTATCTATCTATCTATCTATCTATCTATCTATCTATCTATCTATCTAATCTATCTATCTTTTTCTTCAATATCCGAATACATATAGCGCCAATACTCACGTCACGAGCCAATTGCGGCACCTAAAAAACGGGTGATCGCGTAGCCTCAACATGTCTCGGCAGAGCAAGGGATCGGGATTTTTGTTTTTATTAATCTTTTATGCGGCTGCGTATATACAGCGGCTGCTTCTTTCCCACGCAGTAGTGTTATTCAACTGGCGAAATGGAGTGGTCTAGTTCAAGATTTTGGGCGATAGAACCCGTGGAGATGTAAACCTGAACAATCATCCTCGTTTCCCTGGGATCGTCGTCTCGGTGTACGCACACCAACATTTTTGAATTCGAGAGGAAGCATCGAGATGCGTCGACCTACTTCGACACACAGCGCAAGGTAGGTACGCGTTAGAACTCAGGATCTTAATTGTGCCTGCGGTCTTTACTTTTTCGTAAAATTCAAAAAATGTTGTGTTTTTTTTGCCCGGATTTTGGAGTGTATTTGTGATAAACTTCTGATTCTCCGAGATTATAAAAGTAATATTGCAATGTAACCGGGTGCTTATTTTCATGTTTTATATATATATATATGGGTGGTTTCATTTGAAATCGAACACGCTTGTCGGGGTGGGTCTTTCGATTTTTTTTGAAAAAATATATGTAATTGCCCCATTTCTGGAAAGAACAAAACCGCTTTTCAAAATTTTTTAAAAAAATATTTCGCTTCACGAAAAATTATTGAGTGGAGCAGGGTGAAAATCGGTTTTTTACTCCGTGATTTTTCTACCCAGTTCTGTACGCTGGTATAAATACGGGAAGCATACAAAACTCACAGTAATTTTTTGTGCTCTTGTATGTTATTTCGACTATTTTTTAGTTGAAAGGAAAATAATTTTGTATTTTTGTTTATTGAGATAAAAAATGCCAAACATTGTCTCTTTGACAATCCGGTGACATCTTCAGAGCCTTGTAACTCATGAGTTATTATATTTGTCGCTTACCAAATACTATGCGGGTGTAGCCCTATACATGGGCTATCGACGGGCATAAGTTTAGTTTATTTTATTTTCACTGAAATTTTTATATAAAATTTGAAATTTCGTCGAAAATGAAATTTACCGATATTTTGAACCCACTTTATTAAAAAAGGCCATTTTTTATTTCGTTCAATTTTTTTATTATTGCTGCCGATCATATGAACTTTCAATTGGCTTGATGCGATTTCCCTCTTTTTTGTTGTATCTTCTCTAGAAGTGATCAAAATCACTGCCACGTGACAATGCGGTGACAACTTCAGAGCCTTGTAACTCATGAGTTATTTTATTTGTCGCTTACCAAATACTATGCGGGTGTAGCCCTATACATGGAATATCGACGGGCATATGTTTAGTTTATTTTATTTTCACAGAATTTTTTATATAAAATATGAAATATCGTCGAAAATGAAATTAACCGATATTTTGAACCCACTTAATCGAAAAAGGCCATTTTTTATTTCTTTCAATTTTTTTTTATTATGGCTGCCGATAATATGAACTTTCAATTGGTTTGATGGGATTTCCCCTTTTTTGTTGTATGTTCTCTAGAAATGATCGAAATCGCTCCCGCTTTCTCATAACGGCCAAACGCAGTTTCCGCAGGTCGGCTTCGCTGCAAAGACTAAACTGCTTATGTGTGTTCAAATGCAGCGGGCAAATTCATTTTGATGGAGAACACTCGTGCTTGGCTGCATATTGTATTTTCTAAATTTTTAATAATGGCAACTGACATTCTTTAGTCTGATAGTTAGCGGTGCAGCGGATGTTCCATTATCCGATGTCTAAAGCCAGGGCACAAAGCGGAACGAGCCCTTCATGTAGCCAGACCGGGGTCATATATCTGTTTGTGCTATACACAGCTTGTAAGGCACGTACAGCACGCCCGGCCCTTCGCGCTATAGACCCATCTCCGTTACACCCAGGAAGCATCCGGCACGGGCGCCAATCCATGATGTGTCTTGTCGCGTGCGTTCAAATAACCATGTAATTGCCTGTTCTTTATTGTCAGCGTGTATATCAAAAATATGTAATATCACATGCCCCTCTTTTACAAGGAAAAGCAGTTTGCAGAACAAAAGTGAGGAAAACGGACAGAGTTTACATGAACCGAAGACAATGTTTTACAGAACACAAACACCAGTTGGCGATAAATAGACACTTTTATTAATTAACGCTAGTATATTTAGGATGCACGTGTAAAACAATATTTTGTTGTGCTTTAAATAGTCCACTTCACGAGCAACGCAATATTGGAACTTTTTGACAACGGCATCGGCTTGCCTCTGCTTAGACGATCGAGCGCGGGAGGCGAGCTGAACTTTGTACCGCAGCGGTCGGATGCAGCCGAGAAGTTCAACAGCGTGGTAAGTCGAGACGGACAGAACGAAAACTGGAGCCAAAGCGAGCGAGCGGTGAACCCGAGACGGTGGCCCTTCTGTTTGAACGAGTGTGTGCAGTTAAAAATAAAAGTGTTTGGTTTTGTTCAAGACTGATCGATATCTCTGATGCCAAGAAGCAACGATTCCCACATGCACTGAAGGCAGCGAAAGCAGTCACTTAATGTCTCTGTAGACTTTTAGTTTCTCCACTTTGTCGCACCAAGCTTAATGCAAAGATTGTACAGCCTTCTGGAATATAGAAAAGCGATTTGACGATTTTATTTTAATTGGCTACGGTAGATTTGCTTTGGCTAGGCACACATTGCTTTGGTTTGGGAATAAATAAAGGTAATGGAACATCCGCTGTACCGCTAACGATCGGACTAAGGAATTTCTGTTGCCATCATTAAAAATTAAGAAATAAACAATATGTAGCCAAGCACGAGTGTACTCAATCAAAATGAATTTACCCGCTGCATTTGAACACACAAATAAACAGTATAGTCTTTGCAGCGAAGCCGACCTGCGGAAACTGCGTTTGGCCGTTCTGAGAAAGCGGGACCGATTTCGATCACTTCTAGAGAAGATACAACAAAAAAGGGAAAATCCCATCGAGTCAATTGAAAATCAGATGATCGGCAGCAATAATAAAAAAAAATTGAAAGAAATAAAAATGGCCTTTTTCAATAAAGTGGGTTCAAAATATCGGTTAATTTCATTTTCGACGATTTTTCACATTTTATATAAAAAAGTTGTGAAAATAAAATAAACTAAACTTATGCCCGTCGATATTCCATGTATAGGGCTACACCCGCGTAGTATTTGGTAAGCGACAAATAAAATAACTCATGAGTTACAAGGCTCTGAAGTTGTCACCGCATTGTCACGTGGGAGTGATTTTGATCACTTCTAGAGAAGATACAACAAAAAAAGGGGGAAATCGCATCAAGCCAATTGAAAGTTAATATGATCGGCAGCAATAATAAAAAAATTGAACGAAATAAAAAATGGCCTTTTTTAATAAAGTGGGTTCAAAATATCGGTAAATTTCATTTTCGACGATATTTCAAATTTTATATAAAAATTTCAGTGAAAATAAAATAAACTAAACTTATGCCCGTCGATAGCCCATGAATAGGGCTACACCCGCATAGTATTTGGTAAGCGACAAATAAAATAACTCATGAGTTACAAGGCTCTGAAGTTGTCACCGCATTGTCACGTGGGAGTGATTTTGATCACTTCTAGAGAAGATACAACAAAAAAGGGGGAAATCGCATCAAGCCAATTGAAAGTTAATATGATCGGCAGCAATAATAAAAAAATTGAACGAAATAAAAAATGGCCTTTTTTAATAAAGTGGGTTCAAAATATCGGTAAATTTCATTTTCGACGATATTTCAAATTTTATATAAAAATTTCAGTGAAAATAAAATAAACTAAACTTATGCCCGTCGATAGCCCATGAATAGGGCTACACCCGCATAGTATTTGGTAAGCGACAAATATAATGACTCATGAGTTACAAGGCTCTGAAGATGTCACCGGATTGTCAAAGAGACGATGTTTGGCATTTTTTATCTCAATAAACAAAAATACAAAATTATTTTCCTTTCAACTAAAAAATAGTCGAAGTAACATACAAGAGCACAAAAAATTACTGTGAGTTTTGTATGCATCCCGTATTTATACCAGCGTACAGAACTGGGTAGAAAAATCACGGAGTAAAAAACCGATTTTCACCCTGCTCCACTCAATAATTTTTCGTGAAGCGAAATATTTTTTTAAAAAATTTTGAAAAGCGGTTTTGTTCTTCCCAGAAATGGGGCAATTACATATATTTTTTACAAAACAAATCGAAGGACCCACCCCGACAAGCGTGTTCGATTTCAAATGAAACTATATATATATATATATATATATATATATATATATATACAAACCAATGTTATCCCGAGACAAAGCTGCCCTAAATTCGAAGGAACTATCATGTATCGATTTATATTTCCTTAGCTGGATAGGGCATTCGCGCACTTGCCATTGCTATCACTATTTGTCCCACAACAAAACTTGCAAACAAGTGTTGATTGAGGGTCATCATAGTGTCGGCGAGAAAGAGGGTCATAGTAGTGTCGGCGAAGATGTCGCGACACTTGGATGATCAAGAAAACTAACTATCATTAGCTTTCTTAGTTTTTTCTACCGGCAGCCTAGAAACACTAACTAGGCTGTGTTCCTGGGCTGCCGACACAACACGGACCACATCTATACAAAAAAAAGAGTGCAAACCTTTCGTTTCCGTACCCTTTAAGCTGAGACTGCAGCCATAGCTACAAGGGCGAGTTATTCGCCCACGCTCCTGGCTTTGATACGTGCATTTCTAGCACGAGTGCTCGTTCTGCGGAAGGACGCTTCAAAGCGGCGACTTCGAGCTCTCCGTTCTTTGTGGCATTGGCTGCAGTCTCAGCTTAAGGGTGAATGTGGTATACCATAGAGATCAGAGGGGTAAACGCACTACACCTATAGCGGCGTCACGCATGGGTGAGATCGGTCTCATGAGATGAAATTGCGAACATGACTATTTTTGCTCTGCGCTTTATGCTGCGCCCTACGGGTGGATGCTGACTTTTTCGAGCATCCGAAGAATCAACCGTCGAGGGCAGACGTTCTCGCGAAAGCCGATGTTACGACCTTGATTTTCTCCTGGAGACTTTCTTTGTGGAGCAGGCGGCGAAGGCGCGCCTGAAGAGCGCAGAGGCCAGTGGCCGCCAACGCTTTATGACACCGAGGATGGTGGGAATCAAACCCCAAGTATCTGCCAGTGGGGTTGGCTTCCTGTAAAAAAAGAAGCTTAGCTCACTGCCACTCCTGGTTACCAGTACATCCAGAAAGGGAAGGATACCATTGTCTTCGCGTTCGACCGGAAATTGTATCGACTCATCCACCGAGTTCATGTGCTTTAGAAGTCGATCCACCACAGCAGTCGTCCACGTAACACAAGAACGTTCAGGGCTTAGGCTCGAAGGTATCGAGAGCCTCGTGTTCGATGGCCTCTATTGTGAGGTTTGGCATTGTCACAGATATGGCTGCCCTTATGGCTGTGCCGCTGGTTTGCTTGTAGTACTTCCCGCTAAATGACAACTATGTGCTGTTCAGCTCTAACAGTCGGCAGACCTCGTCTACAGAAAGACACGTTTTCCCCGGGAGTTTCTCATCTGCCAAGAAAGCACTTCTAGACTTCTCGCAACGGAAACAGCCAAGGGCACTGGGCGTGCGGTCGTGTATCACTACTGCGTGGTGCACGTAAAAGACCCCAGACTGATGGTTGTACTGTACTGGTTAAATTTCTCATCTACCGTGGGTAACAATGTCGTCATGTTCTGGCAGTCTGACCTCCCACTGTATAAGCAACTACCGACTTATCACTAAATTATCAGGCGGTCCCGTAGTGCTAGGGACCTAGCTTGTGGGGTTCTCTTAGCCCCTTTGCTGCACGAGCAGCCACTAATATTCTAGCCTTCTCCCGGTGTTTTACACCGCTCTCCTCCACCTCGTTGGTCACTGGCGTAGAGTCCGCGCCTGCAGGAACAGGCCCAAAGCCGAATGCGGCTGCCAGCGCGCGCTCACTGAGTGTCTGCCCGCACTCTGCTGTTGATGCTGGGTCAGAGCCTCCTAGATATGCTAATAGAGACGTTTCGACTGTTTACGAAAATCAGTCATGCCAGCGATCGCTCGCAATAGACCGATCTCACCACCCAGTTTGGCTGCGCCACCACTGCCGCGATGCATGCAGGGAACTTTAGTCTTTTTGCACGCGCAACGACATAGCTGGGGCTTTCCGCGTGCAGATCATGAGACGGCACGAGCCACCTGTCCCCTGTGAACTAAAGTTATGGCAGCGTCACGCATGCGCCGAACGCTTGGTGAGGTTGGTCTATTGCATACGGCCAGCCAGAAAGTGCGCGTGCATAACACACAAACACAGCAATGAATGCGCCCTCATACGCTTTTATGGAAAGATGTATAGCAGGCTCTGGTTGGGTGCAGGCCGGAACGCGACCGTATCAGTATGTACGGTGGTTTCATCAACCTCACCCCAAACTCAACAGCGATTCTAACATCTGGTCGCAGCGCCGGCGATATACTTGCGTTTATAGCATTCCGGCGCGTGCCTCGAAAAGTAGGTGGCTGGCCCAGGCTGTCGTCGTAGAACGCAGTCTGTGATGATTTATTACTCCTACTGATGGTACGTGCGCACCGTTGACTTAGACCATGCTGTCTCTGCTTACAGAAGAGCATGCTCCTCTCTCACCCTCGTTCCTTATCTCCACTTCCCACATCTGGTGTGGCCGACAGTTGAGCTGTAAAGAAGCCGTGCTTCTTCTCTAGCTGGTACAGCCGCCTCCTCTAGCATGTCTGCACCCCTGGAAGGGGTGTATAGTCGAAAAGTCCCTTAGCCCACCGGTTGCGATTCGTGAGACGGAGACGGCTGTCATGGGTCATCTTGCTGGTCGCATCTCCGGCCTCGAATGACGGTCACCCTAAATCCCCCTGCACCGCTTCATGGGCTACCATTCCGCGACATCTCAACTCCTCGGTGCCGACTTTCCATAACTTCTCGCACTGAGCTATGGACACAAAGAGCTGCGTTGGCGAAGGTTAGCCCTGGAACCAACACCGCCTTCTGAAGCTCTCTAAGCCGCCAGAAAGGATTGCACCTCCACAAATTACGCTTGTGAAGAACATTGGTTCCTGGCACGACTACTTGGCGGAGATGTGCACAGTGCTCAGTCAGGTACTCGGGCTTGCTAGCCAGCATAGCACCCTATATACGTGAACCATTTCACCATTCAGCACCAGACTACTCAGTATAACCTCTTCAGAAGCGGCTAACTGTAGCACTGCCGTCTTCTTGGTGTTGAATGTGAGGCCCAGCTTAGTCTCCTCCTCTCGCATATATCTAGCAACCACTGCAGGTCCTTTACCATCTCCGCTGTCACTACAATGTCATCCGCACAGGTAGACCCACCAGCAGCATCCACTTCACCTCTGTGCCCCTGTTCAGGTGAGTTGGTGAGAAACCCCAGCTCCGACTGGATAAGATGTTCCGCCAACCCTGACACATATAGCATGTAGAGAAGTGGGAAGAGCGGGAATCCCTGTCAAAGGGCCCTGGTTACTGTGACCTGCTCTAAACCGGACCCGTTCAAGTGGGTCATCGCTGTATTACTGGCGTAGAGGCGCCTCATGAGGGCCAACCACTGATGACTCCGGCAACTCCAGCAAAACGGACGGAACCTCGTGGAGGAACAGTGTGAACTGAACGAAACAGGTACTTTCACGATTTCTGCTCGACTCTTGAGGCTTCCATGATTACGTGGTGCTGGCGGATTGGCGATGAAAACGTTGTCTGCCGGTGACTTTGTTGTTACTAGACAGTTTTAGTGGATCGTACGCTAAAGCCTTGCGTACGCAATAAAATTGCGGGTCGGGAGTGCGCGTGCGCAGAACGCAATAGAAGAGCTAGCGTATTGCGTACGCACGCAACGCTGGGGATTTTGCGTGGCGGGCTAGCGGGCTCTGCGGGACGCTCTCGAGAGATCTCGGACCCAACGAGAGCGCCAGTTTCAAGATGGCGGTTACCTCGACTGGCGCAGCAAGAGCGACGTGGTGTTTTCGAAGTTCTGTGTTACGTGAAATTGCGTGGTGTTCAGCTCGGCAATTCTTTCCGGGACCTACGGCGGTCGAATCAGATCGCCGTGCAGCTGAAGGAGTGCACAGTGAAAATGTTCGCCGCTCGGAATGTGCGTCAACGCTGCGATCTGCTCAACGCTAAGCCTATTCGCACAGTTCATCGCCGACGGACGAACGACTCTAAAAGAAATCGCCGAAGTTCTCGCTATGCACTGGACATCAGTAGGTCATGAATTTAATTCCGCGATAGCATTGATAAAGCTGCCGTTTCCACGGGACGACTGACGGAGGCTCCGTGATCGAATTTGGCTACGCACTCGTACTCGTAGCCTCTGTACCCCGCAGAAAAGCGCGCTTGACGAGGCAGCTGCGGCTTGGTTTAATTTGAAATAAAATGATTGGACACGTTTTCATTTTCAATATTTCTTTCCAGGAGCATGGTTGCGCTATAAGCACGCGGAATTCTACGGCTCTAGCAAATTTAACCAAGATCATGCGCGGTGTTCACTGAAAACGTAACGCACAACTAAATTCGGTCCGAGCAGGTCATTTTTAGCGTACGCTATACTATTGCGTATTGCGTACGTAAGAGCCAGCAACGCTATACTAAAACTGTCTACTGTCGTATAAGCGTGTTGCCCAAGTCACTCTGAACGCAACCTACAGTACCGCATGAACCAGATATTGTGCGCTTATCAACATCCATCAGTACCACAGTGACTCTCATTGCTTCCCCAAAGAAGCTTGTTGTTTCCGTAAGCATGGCAAGGGCATGCATCTGCTCCGGGCAACGTTCCAACCCGAATTGGTTTTCCCCCAAAAAGGTTAAAGATCAGGCAGGCGCTTCCTCGCTAAAAGTTGCTGTGATTATTCGGTGACCCAAGGCTGAAACAACTTCCCTAGGCCCCACAACGCGACGTATACCTTTCGTTTCGATTCTCAGAAATTCAAACTTTCAAAGGAAGCTAGAAAAATGCGAAAATTTTATCCTAAAAGCTATATCGTAAAATCGTTGATTAGTACAAAACGTAAAGATCGCAGGAGCTTCCTCGCTAAAAGTTTCTGTGATTATGCGGTTACCTGGGGCTGAACCAACTTCTCCAAGGCCCAACATGCGACGCATACATTTCGCATCGATTCTCAGACACTCCAACGTTGAAACAAAGCCAAGAGTATGCGAAAATTGCATGCTAAAAGTCTTATCGATCCTCGAACACATCCGGGAATCCGAGCACCGCTACGGCGATATGACTGATGCTGTCGCACAGGTGCTAATATCCAGAGCGATCTTGCACAGAAAGGTATAAAGTCTCATTCTTTCAGATCTTCACGTTATACCTGCGTCAGAGAGCACGAAGAAGTCCGAAATCGTCGGCAAGCAGCGGCACATTACGACTACCGCGCACCGAACAAACTCGCATCCACCAGCTCTGGGCGCTGCCATCTTACCGGTGACATCACGGCTCTTGCGAGGTCACGTGACGAGTAGTCACTCGGTTGCTATGGGCACGGTGCCAGCTCGGCTCGTTGCTATGGTACCGCGTGTGACCAATCGCGGTGAGAGGCGGCACAGGGAAAAGCGTGGCGCTACTCTGGTAGCGGGGAATCGGTGGCCAGCGGGCTAGCGCACACCAGCTCGGAGCACGTGGAGCAAAAGCTCGCGCTGCAGAACCCAGGGATCCTGGGTTCAATCCCCACCCTGCCCGTTTCGATCTGGATGAGCATCGTACCGGCGTGCGGTCGTGTATCATACTGCGTGGTGCACGTTAAAGACCCCAGGCTAGCGGTTGTAGCGCACTGGCTAAATTGCTCATCTACAGCGAGTGACTCGTCGCAACTTTAAATGGCTGACCAACGACTCGCTGTATAAATATCCACACAACCCCCCAATTATACTCTGGCAGCTACGCTGCCATATAAAGTGGCTCTACCAAGGGCCAGTCATTTTAGTGCTGCGCCGCCATTTGCCTCCAAGGGCCGCTCGAAACACGGCCTCTGCAGAGTCGTTTACTGGGAGAGTTTGGCCATACATTGGTTTGAATAGACGAGAATCTCAGGGCCACCCACAGGTCTCGAAACAGCCCCTAGCGGTGGTCGTGAGCTCTAAATATGTGACACGACTAATTTAAGCCGTTTTAGCGTCGCTAGAGTGATAAGGTTTAGCTCTCGGTGACTGAAAACTTTGGGGTGAATAAGGGTGGCGAGTTGGGTTAGTTGGTTCATACTGACGAAAAGGCAAACAGCGCATAGTAAAACGGGACTAAAGGAAGTGCAAACAGGACAAGCGCTGACTCTCAACTGAACTTTATTCACATGAGAACAAAACAAAGAAAACAGCAACCTCGCGCCAAGCAGTCACTAATGCGTACGCCAAACAGTCACTGGGCTTAAGTAGTAAAGAGATTGTTTTTTTGGACACGTGGTGAATGTATCATGTGACGTGGGCGGGGTTGCTGTTTTCTCTGTTTTGTTTTCATGTAAATAAAGTTCAGTTGAGAGTCAGCGCTTGTCCTGTTTGCACTTCCTTTAGTCCCCGTTTACTGTGCGCTGTTTGCCTTTTCGTCTGAAAACTTTGGGCATGTGAGGTTTTCGTCACGCCAATATTCAAGTGTAGAATAAACGAACGTGCGCTCCAAACCAGGGCCGACTTCCTCGAAACAGTCTCAGCTGAGACGGGGAAAGAAAGCACTGCCAAAGCCAGCGCACGAGCCGAGCGGGACTCCGCGTCTCAACACGCTCGCGCGCCCCACCCTTTGCACTGTTTTCGTTCAGCCAGTCTCTGAGACGCTGTTGTATAGCAAGCCGGCCCAGAGCAAACTGTCACCGATACTCCATCTCACAAACATCAGCAGTGCAGACAAAGGCATGGGCACGAGCGCGTGGCTTTGGAAAGTGCCTCCTATGCACGAGTTCTCGTACAAACAAAAGCATTTCGCTGAGCTAGGCTCACGCGCCTGTGCCTTTGTCTTTGCTGCTTTAAATGTCGTTTGCAATATGGTAACTTTGCAGTCTCCTGATTGGTCGACGCTGTGTCGTACCTTTAGTTTACGCTCTAACGGCGGGGGAGTTTTCGGCGCTGGCGGCGGCCTTTGCTCCGCCCATTGTCCAAACTCTCCTAATATACGGCTCTGGGGCCTCGTGCACTGCCACATTCGACGTTACTTGAAAAACCAACGCAAACACATCGCAGAACGTTACTGAGCAACGGTCTTTTTTCTTCTTTTAATGCGAATAGCATTCTTTGGATACTTTACGCACTTTTCGTCTATGTATCTATCTATCTATCTATCTATCTATCTGGCTATCTAACCTCTTACGCCGCGGGTCGATAAATAAATAAAAAAAGACCGGCGCCGGCTGGGATTCGAACCGTTGAGCACCCTTGATCAGCAGGCAGACGCGCTAACCACAGAGCTATGAAGGCAGTCATTCAACGCACTCTAAACGACTTGTTTATATCTTTAATACAGTGCTGTCAGCTCCACGCGCGGTTCCGCACGAGGGCTTATTCCGCTCTGTGAGGCCGAGCACGGCCGCTACATCACCCTCTCCCCGAGCGCGGGAGAGGGGTGAGCTAGCGGCCGTGCTAAGCCTCACGAGAGCGGAATGAGCCCTCGTGCATGGAACGCGCGCGCACCGGTAGCTGTGACAGCGCTGTAAAGCGCGTCCTATGGTAAAGATATAAACAACCGTTTAGAGTACCGTTGGTTGAGACTAGCTGAGACGCCAGAAAGTCTGGTCGGTACCATTTTGAGTGTTTGTGCGTATGGCGCGTGCTTTGCTCGCCTTCCTAAGTGACACAAACGCACGTGCTGGGCTGCGGAGATCGTGCGCAGGGCTGTGAAAGTGTCAACAAATTTAGAATCGCCTCAAGAGTGGGCTGGCGTATCTAGAGTGTGCCGGCCACCTGACGAACGCGCATAACTCCGCACCGTTTGATGCTATTCGCATTAACGTAGATAATCATTCCCAAAGGATGGGTTCTGCTGATTTTTT
>JAZHYW010043479.1:0-31665 GCA_037355805.1 Ixodes ricinus
TGTGCACTTGGTTCAGTTACGTATTACTGTAAATCATTAGAACAAAGTGTACTCCACGTCAGTGGAATATGATGTGTGTTAGCCCAATCAATAACCAGGGAACAAAACACAACATAGATAATTATCTCCCCATCACACTGAGCTGCATATGTGGCAAGATTTTAGAGCATTTAGTTCATACCAATATTGTGAGACATTGCAATACGAATAAACATTTTCATTTGCTCAACATGGTTTCAAAAATGGCTACTTATGTGCCACATACCTAATAAATCTTTATCATGACTTGGTCTAAACTTCCGAGGGGCAGGAAAAACGCTCGCCGTCTTTCTTGATTTGCGCAAGGCATTTGATAAAGTGTCTCACCCTTGGTGCTGCACTAACTGAGCTCCTTTAAGCTTAATAAAAACGTAGATTGTTGGATTGCTAAGTACCTTTCTGGGGGAAAGCAGTGTGTTGTTATAAATGGTGAAAGCTCAGATTTGGTTGATGTGACTTCTAGGGTGCCGCAAGGATCGGTGCTGGGACCATTTCTTCTTTTTTTATATTTAATGATGACGAAAACTTGACCATTAATTCCTAGATAGGGCTGTTTGCGAACGATTTGTTTTTATATAGCAGGGTAGACAATGTTGGTGATTCAATTTTTTACAGTCGGACCTAGGTAAAATATTGCACTCGTAGAGCATTTGGGAGTTGGGCTTGAATGTGAAAAAGTGTGTACAAGTCACATATGGGAAGAAAAGAAACTCTGTCCAATCACGCTATTTTATTAATGATTAGAAATTAATTAATAACATTGATGTTAGGTCTTTTGGGCATTTCTTTGTCAAGCACCCTTTCTTTCAATGTTCATCTCAGTCAAACAAAAAAAAAGCCTGCAGCACTTTCACTTTTCTCATTCCAAATTGAAGCTGGGCTCAACAGAAACTAAAGAAGACTGCCTATTTCTGTTTGGTAAGATATTCACTGGAATATGCACTTGTTTTGTGGGATCCATATTAAAAATATCTTGTAGATAAGTTGTGAAAGCTTCAAAACCGTGCCCCGAAATTCGTAACAGAAATATATAATAGAAACGGAAACGTAACGGAGACTAATGCTTTACATGGTTGGGAACCTTTATTTTTAAGACACAAATACTTTCGATTCAAGTGTTTGTTTGAACTGTTTAATGATCTCACAGGAATTGACTAAAGCAACTACATAGAGTTACCTAATTATGTTTCAAATCGTGTCGATCAATGAAGAAAGATAAAAGGAATATTTGTCCGACCGATTGTAATTTTGTTTTTCTATGCACAAGTACTAAATGGAATTTTTTACCCGAGTTTGTTTTTATTCATGATCTTATGGTACCACTTATCTCAGGAAGTGGCCTTGATTTTAATTGTCAAGGTTTATGTTATTCTTTTTATTTGGGCGCCTGTTGTATATCCAAGTGTCATTTTGCTTTTGTTCTTGGGCATTTTTTCATATATGTGCTGTACCTGCTATAATGCTGGAGTTTCGGCGCTGCAGGGTTGTTTTGTAAATAAATAAAATAAAAAAGTGTAATACTTTTCCGGTGTCTTTTAAAAAGAATATAATCATAGTACCAGGTAGCATAAAAATAAACAATTTACGTGAGCCAATCTTTCAACACTCACTACAGGAAGCCAAAACTGCGTGAGCAGGTGCGCAATACGAGTTCGAAATATAACATTTTAGCAAATTCCTGCACTCCGTTAGCATCTCGCTTCCACGCCCGCCTATGGTACATTATTTCGTCAATGAGACCAAATTTAACCCCCGTCTCAGCGTAATTGTTAAACATGGCAGACATTTGATAAAGAGCTCCGAGAAATGGCTGCGCGAGAGTCGTCTGCTCTCGTCGTCTTATGCACGGATGCTAAACTGACTTCGGAGCCGGTGCAAGGTTTCTGAGGAACTGGGCTTGAACTTCTTCAGAACTTGGATGAATCGAACGCACCAGTGCAGCGGTTGTGCAACTTACGGTTGAATCGAATGCGGCGGTTCCAGCACTGCTGAACAAGTTCAGCCTGTTCAGGCGAATCGAACAGGCCAATAGTTACACATACATGAAGCAGAGGACTAAAAATGGTGCTGGTGATGACAACGTTTAATTAATAATATGGCGAGAGGACCTGCATTACAATGCAGTTTCTCTCGTTCTTTTGGCTACCTTCGTTTGCGCATTTGAAGCGCGTCGCAGTGCCGTTTCTTTAAGCGCACTTCTTTTGCACCTTTTTCAGCGGGTCTGCTGGAAGCGGGCCGCAGGCCGTGGTCCATTGGAAAGACTGCAGCGTGCCGCGGGCCGGTCACAAGACTTCCGTGGGCCGGATCTGGCCCGCGGGCAGACATTTGAAGATCCCTGGTCTACACGATACTTCACGCTTGAATCCGCTGTTCATAAGTCTACGCAGGTTCTAGCGACGCTTAAATGAACAGCAGCAGTTGCTCCAAGATGATCAGCATGAATGTATGACTAATAGGCTAAGCCAGGGTAGTATTTCTTCTCCCTTCGCACCCAACTCCCCACTGGCGCAGAAGCGGTCACATGCTCAAAAACGATCCAAGGACAGGCAAACGACAACTACAGAAGCTACGCAGCGGCAAGTACCGTGTAGTCACACGCCGTGTTTGGAAAGTTATTTGTTACAAGTAACGAATTACTTGTGATCCATCACTTTTTTATGTAATTTTGATTTGCCACAATACATTTTCGCGGTAATAATTCACAACGTAATTTAATTATGAAGTATACGTAACAATCAGCTTATAATGGCTCGCTATCTTTATACAAATATATGCTCTAAATAAAATTTGCGTGTGCTCGCAAAATTCTGCTTTTAGATGCGGAGCATCTCTTGCTCGGGTCTATGTCCCGCGGCGTCGTAGTCCGCACTCGCACTACGCACGCGCAACTCTCCTTCCCTCTCTCCAACAGCTGCGCGTTACTCTCTCCGCTCTCTCTCTCTACCAGCTGCGTGCACTGCGCGTTCGTTCGCTTCTACTCACACCGCGCGCGCACGCGCAACTCTCCTCCTCTAGTCTTCTCTCCTTCAAGTGTGAAAAAAAAATAAACGGCGAGCTGCGAGCGTTCCAAGTTTCTCTGCCGCGAGCAGCGACGAAGGCTCAGCGTAGGGGGTAACGCTAGGGCAGTCGGTGGCGCCATCTCTCGACGTCAGCACGCAACTGACTCTTTCCTCGGAACCAACACGATGCTCCGCATCACCCCATGGTTCCCCTCGGGAAGATGGTGTAATTTTTTGTGGCTGTTTGTGTTTATTTCTGGAGACGGCCAGTGGTCTCAAACTCATTTGAGTGTGTGGGCCAGAAAGCCCACACCGGATATGTCAAGGACCAACCTAAAATTGGGGGGGGGGGGTTGAAAATATTTAAAGAGAGGAGACCACCTGCGCTATGCCTTTTGTAAACTAACAGTTTCGCCAGTGACATCTTTAGATTTGATTTGTTTATATGACTACTCTGGGCCCTAACTTGACTCGATAGCAAGAATTTAAGTGGCACCGTCCGGTTTTAGGGCTTGCATTTTTAATGGAACAAGTCAGCAGGTAGCTTATCGTTTCCGCTGCTCAATTCCCTCAGGAATTAACCAAGCTCTACATGTCTCTAAGAAACAATCAGTTAATGTGACAGCTCCTGCTTTCCTGACGATTTTTATTACAAAACTCTGAACAAACACTTGTGTTTTAATGGTGATATCTTTTTGAAGCCTAAAATCCCGAGATCGTAGCTTTATCTTTGGCAGTTGCTCCTGCCGATTGAGTTCGCGCAACATAGATGCATCCTTCAGCGAATATCTCGCGCTTGCAGACTTGGTTGGAATTGTTTTACATGTAAAAAAACCAGGAAAGCAATAAATAAAGCAATACAAAAGGCGAATGGACACAGATAAGTATAAACTATGTGACTAGGTGAAAAGAGCAGAGCTACTTTTCGAGCGGAAATGAATCGACGAGATGCGATCACTATGGCGGTTGCCATGTCGTCCGCTCGAAACATAGGAATAGGGACTCGTAACCGTTTGCCTGCGGGCCGCGTTCCAACGAGTCGCGACCCGCATGCGGCCCGCGGGCCGCGTGTTTGAGACCGCTAGCTCAGTATAAGGTCGCCGAGCTGCACCTTGCACTGCACGCCAAGGAGGCGAGCTCGCAAGTTGCATTCTTTTATTTTCCCCTTCTTGGACCTTGGACCAACATCGCCGGTGGTGTGGTGGTCTGTCCCGTAGTCGTGGGTTGTCTACTCCTTTTCTCTTTACGACGAATCGCGGTGGCCGCTACGAGCCATCGGAGCCAGAACCTAATGCTGTGTGACTGTCACCTTCGGAAGGGCGCAGCAACACGCGGGTGTCAAGTCACGTGGCACAGCTTTCGTTCAAAGCGCTATATTCACTGGGATGACACGTAGAGCCCGCTGCAGTTCATCGAAAGGTGAAGCGGAGTATAAAGGCAGGTGTGCCGAGAGATTGAAATGGAAGGCAAGCGGATAATTGGGACGCGGACTACCCGGAAGTGAGTGCGCGCGCTCCGAAGACCTCCCCGGCCCCAGGGGGCGGGGGAGGTAGGGGGGGGGGGGGTAGGGGGGGGGGAGAGAAGCGACTTGGAGTCAGTTGAGCTGGGAGGGATGGCACGGTTAGCGCCGGGAGTTGGATCGCGGGGAACAAGTCGGACCGAGGCGTCGTTTCACGCCTCGGAGCGCATGGTTGATTGTAGTTCAGCCACCGAGGGCAGCGAAGCACATAACGACTTTTTCCGTTTCAACCGGAGGTGCTAGAGGCGCGCTATACCTTAGCCACCATGGGGACCCAGGTTCGCGCTTGCACGCGTTTATTTGTTTTCTAAATTGTCAGCGTCAATTTTTTTTTCTCCGTCGTTATAACTGTTTTTTGCGCCACCAGGCTGCAGGGGGCCTTTTTTATTATTAATTTGCGTGTTTTTTTTTTATCTGAGTTTATGTGAAGAAATTTAGACCTTGTAAACTACCAGTTATTTTTTTTTTTTTTGTCGATTGAAATATAGCGCTTACGCGCGGTCACCCAGATTTTTCTTATCTCCGCTCGGAGGAAAATAATTCTAATCTCAGACTCAGGCTTATGTAAGCCTCGTCAGGTTCACCAAAGGCATGGCAAGGTAGGCTACCATTAGAATACCGGTTTTCGAGGCGATGTGCACAAAAAAAAAAACGTTTAGAGTAGAGGTGAGCTGGTGGATGTTTACCATGAGATGCAAATTAACCCAAGACTGGGGTATGAAGTGGAAAGTTAAACATCGGAGGGACAGACAGCAGGGAAGAAGAAAACATATGAAACGCAGCTAAAAGATTTTTTTTTTCAAACGTATTTTATTTTGATTTACACGCCTGGCTTGGTGGTCTCATTTGGTGTGGAGGGGCTAAAAGATTTACTCAGCCCCACCTCCTTATATGCTCACGACCGCAAGGTCGCCAGCCAGACAACTTGCCCTTTGCTAGACACAATACACCAGGACGCACAAAGCAACAACTAGAACAGGACAACGGGATGCTTCCTCAATGAACAAGAAGATAACGGCTACGACAAACCTTTCTTACTTGAGCTAACGCTCTACTTAGACAAAAAGGATTTATTTCTTGTGGCACATCGGACACTACATCCGCGAACAACATTAATATTAAAATTTGCAATTTTTCTTAAAGAATCATAAACCGGAAATGAGTATGGTCCGCGACAGAAATTAGTTTCAAAGTTTCTTCAGAATGAAATAAGGCAGTAGCTTTGAAATGGGGGTCCGCGGACCCTTTGGGGTCCCGCGAAGGCATTGTAGGGGTCCGCGAAGTCCTGGCTCATCAGTCAAGGCCGGCAATAAAACTTGTATTCTTTCAGATTGAGCAGAAACGTTTTACTTTTCGTGTGAGTTTTCTAGTGCGTATGTCAATGAGAAAAGTATACTTCACCCTAGCCCTTTGGTATTTCCACTTATTAAATCATTATCATAGTTAACCTATACATTTCCATTCACCTCACCACGAACGGTGTCCTCCATCATCTCCGCCGATCCACAAGGGTCCACGAAGCATCATTGGTTGAGAATTACTGGTTTAAGGTATACACATCTAGATAAATCGTTGGTCTTGTCTCGTCTTCCTGGTGTCCTCGTTTTTTAGGCGCTTCACAAGATAAATCGATGTGTATCAGGTTTTGAAACTAGTTAATCAGTATTTTGGAGGTCAATCAAGGGAGGGAATGTTCGGTTTTATCTTTGAATATTAAGGTATCCTATATTATTCTCTGCAGAAAAATAGACTGATGACAAGGGTGAAGGATGCGCTAGAATCTGATTTGGTTCAGTTTCAATCCGAGACAGGCATTTTGATAGAGAGTTTTCCTCGTCATTCTTCCTCATTATCTCCAGTCTCCAGTTGTGTAGTATGAAAGGAAAAACTTTGCACAGAAGGAAGAGCGTGTGTTTTGTGATTTGAGTTGCACCCTCTTTAGCGGAGGTTAATCTGAACTCGTCGGATTCGGTTGTGTTTGATGGAATTCAAACTTTCGAAGCGTACACATGTATTGTTAGGAGATATGTGGACGATATTTTGGTTTGCACCTTCCGGTCTCGAGCAATTGATAAGATCAGAGCTCCTGAAGTACGCTGCACTGTAGAGAAATCGGAGAATGGAGTAATACAATGCTTGGATCTGCGAATTCACACTGAAGAAAGTCTGTGCTGGGAGCACGGCAAACAAAACCCAAACCGGTACTGTAAAATGAGCTGCCATTCGAAAACGGTGAGAGCGGGAGTTGGGAAGTATTTGATCAGAAATGCTTTTAGAACGGTCGTGCATGCATTTTATCTCAAAGTCGTTGGAAGTTCAATGGAAGAGACTAGGCGGCGCATGGTATGAAGATGAGTTCATCAAAAGGCATTTAAATTTACACACCAAGGAGAAGAGAGAAAGGAAAAACACGTCGGAAAGACGAGCGGCTGTGATCCCGTAGTTTCATGAGACTTCGCCTTTCTTGAATACGTGTGCTAAGCAGCTTGGAGTTCAAACTGTTCTTAGTTCTGATTTCAGGCTAAGGTGTACTAACTCCTTTTGAAACGGGAGTGTACGAGTGTAGGAAAGCTCACTGTGAAAAATCGATCCCTTGCAAGAATAGTGTACTGCATGAAATACCGATGGTATGTGTTCCTGCACATGTAGATCAAACTTCGAGGTGCGTTAATGATAGTTCAACAGAACATAAAAGAAACGCAAGGATTAACACAAACAATTCAGAAGTAGCAAAGCAAATAAATGAATGTAGTAATCTCACTGATTTGGGGTCATGGACGGAGATATTACATAGAGAAAAGAACGATGGAAAATAAAGGGGTCAACTCAGAAATATTGAAGCTAATTTATATCAAAGATAAACTATGGACTAGGTGTAAACAGAATCCGGGGAATGAATCTTTAAAATGAGACTTTCGATCAATAAGAAACAAACTAACAGCCAAGCTCACAATGGCAAAACGCAATAATTATGTAGCGAAATTTAAAATCATGAAAGATAGCACGAAAGAAACATGGAACTTGGTAAATGAGTAACAGGTAGGGAAACAGAACCTAGTATTGATGACACAATCACGACATTTTGGTGAATCAGTCGTTCTCGTCTCGCTATGTGAATCATTTAGTACAAAATTTGGGGAACGATGCGTCGGACCTTCGATTTAATATTAATTACCAGATGCAAACCGGAAGGTCGCAGTAGATGTAAAATTGGGAATCTGCATATCTTCCGTTGATGACGGAATCAGATTTACTCGGTATCATAAGCACCATGTCAATATAAAAAGAAAAACCGGCAGGAAGAGAAAAGATTCGTTTAAGAGACATCCTATGCAATTTTGATAAAATAAAAGACGTTATATTAGCACTTTTAAACCGTACCGTGTAATCATTACAGGAGTTTTCCCGGATGGACTAAAAAGTGCGATAGTGAGACCATTATTTAAAAGTGGAGGGAAAATATGTAGGAAACTATAGACCGTTAGCTATTATTCCGGTAATTTTTCATATTATGAAAAATACATCGACAATATAATAAATTACTTTTGTAATAAATTTGATTTAATTTCTGAACCGCTGTACGGTTTTGCAAAGGGAAAAAGTACGACAATGCTTCTCGAAGATTTCTAGGATATTGCGAACGAAGCTCTAGATCAGAATAACATTTGTTTAGCACTGTTTGTAAATTTATCGAAAGCTTTTAACACAATAGATAATTCAAAGATCATTGAGAAGTTATACGTGTTGGGTTTTAGAGGACTAATTTTTTATTTTTCTAAATGGTTTATAGTTTCAAATAGATTCAATGTGTTGTAATAAAGAAAACATATGGGCAAGGAGGTACGTACATATAAATTATCGAATTCCGCAGGGGTTTTCATTGGCCCCCTTGCTATTTAATATTTTCGTAAAAGTCTTGTGTAACCTAAAATGTCAGTCAATGCTATTTCAGTATGCAGATCATACGGTTTAATTCTTCCAGATAAAAAATATGAAGTAGCAATGACAATATTTCAAAGCGAAATAAATTGATTATTTGGCTGCTTTACTGAAAATTATATATTTGTGAATTCAAAAAGGCAACAATACAGTGCTTTAGAAATCCCCACAAGCGTGTTTTATTGAATCGCTCTTTGTTTTCACTTTCTAAACAAAAGGGTGCAGGATGCTGAATTGAAATATCAGGCTTGCACAAAATATATGAGACAGAATTTCGACGAACACATTACTTGGAAATGTCTCGTTGATTACATTAAAAATATTAAGAAATGTCTAATCATTTATATATTGTACTGGTACTTCAACATGCGCTCATGTAAAGAAAAATATCTATAATGTCTTAGGAGAGTCTGTATGGAGATATGGCATTTTGATTTATGGATCCAGCTCAAATAACAGATTAAACCATAGATAAACTAATATATAGGATAGTAAACAATATTGCGTATGGTACAACTTGTCCGAAGCGAAAACCTGCACCTCCTTCCCTTCAGAGCGTGGCGACGTCGCAAGGTCAACGAGCAGGCTAGGATGATCACATTCACGCTGATCACCAGGTCATCATGGACACCTACCATGTAGCCATCGAGTGCGGTTCCGATGCTGATATACATAGGCGTGCGCACGGGGAAGGGGGGGGGCAGGGGGGCGGCCGCCCCCTCTAATCATCTAGGGGGGGGCGCAAAGCTGGCCCACTCGAGGCGCGACTGTGCCGGCGGTATGGTTTCTTTTTCGACGGCATAAAACACCGACGGGGGGGGGCGCTCTGGGGAAACCTCGACCCCCCTAATGAAAAATCCTGCGCACGCCTATGCTGATATGTGCGAAAGATTAGAGCCGAAACGGAAGAATTTAACGAAGAGCAGATGATGAAAGAACAAATAATCCGGCGGGACATCTGCCTGATAGCACTGGCTATCGCGCGATCGCGATAGCCGTTGCTGTTACTAACGCCCGCAAAACGGAGGCCAATGTGGACTCCTCGCGTTGGGACGCCGGACGGCGATACCGCCCAGCGGCGCCAACCGCCGCGTCGTTGTCGCTAGTGTGGTGATTCCCTTACGCTACTCGCAAGCAGTGGAGACACAGTTACTCTAATCAACCTGGACGATGCAAAAGGCTTCCTTTTGCCAGCATCCCTTTACTGCTATGCGACATAAAAGAGCGTAGTTACTAGTTAGTTACCGAGTTACCGAGAGAATGCAAAACAGCTCCCCGCCGACACGAGAATATGGTAAACAAAGCGCTAACAGGACCAGTCTGGCACGAGTTACTGAAAAAATCACCCTTGTCAAAGTTTTTTGCCGCTGTTCATTCCCAAGTTGTTCACTTCAAACCCACTAACCCAATACGTCACATTATTGTAATCGATTACGTTCACAACTACTTCATTGAAAAATGTAACTGATTACAGTAATCAACTACTGAACCCCAAAACAATTCAACAATTACCTGAAAGTAATTTATTACTTTTCAAGTTACTCTTTTTTCACTTGTTACTTCAAAATTGGAAATGCGTACATTCCTTTAAAGTGGTTACATTTTCATTCTTATTATCATTCACACCTATTGCAAATAAAATGCGTTACTTCCTTCGGTGATAGAGATAGACATAGAAAGAGAGAGAGAGAGAGAGAAGGTGAAGTAAACTGCCACACGCTGGACTAGTAGAAACCCCAAACTGGTGAGAAGGAAAAATCGCCGAAAAGATAACCTTTTCTCCTTAGTACGTAACAAACCCGCGCAGGTGAACTCTTTGTGGAAAGGGGGGGGGTCTTTGTCGCGGCCAGATGAGGTCAGTCAACACCGCTTAGAAGACAAGGCGCGTAATGCTGGCATTTTTGCGTCACCGGTGAAGGCCAACGCTGGACACAGATTGGAAACGAATACTGCGTCAGCACTCGGCTTCGAGTCAAGTTTGAGCCGAACGTTGGCGCAATCGTCGTCTTTAATCTGGGCCCAGCGTTAACCTCTGCTGAACCTCTGCTGATGACGCCATCTCATTCAGCACTACGGCTTTGTGATTTAGAAGGTGTTGGGTCAGTGCAAAACCCAGTCGTCTATGCCGCGGAAAACCCGGATCGTAACAACCCGCACGCAAGAAACGAGGCTCTCTCGACAGCGACAGTCAAAACGTTGCTGAGCACGTTGACATCCTAATCCCTCTTGTATCTTGGTATCTTTTTTAGTTGTTTAAGGGTCAAAAAAGTGTCCAACGATGGTGCAACATAGACGAGCGACGCATAGGCAGACAGAGCGATTTTTTACGTAAAAAAACTCGACTCATGTAATTTTAGATCTTTCGGAAACATATAATTGACTACTTGTAATTGATTACAGAAAAATAGTAATTGAATTACAGCCAACGTTACCGCAGAAAAAAGTAGTTGAAGCGTTAGAAAGTACAATCAATGTACTTGATTACAAGTAATCAGTTAATTACTTGTAACTCGTTACGTACACGTCTGAACAGGACACAATGTGAGTGCACCGCGCATGCCCAATTAAGAGCCAGTTTTATTTCACAGCCCATATTTGTAATCACACTCTTTGTAGTTTTTGTTTTATTTTCATTATTTACAGATACTGCAGGCAGCGGAGCCGCCCAAGCAGGAGAGGGTTACAGCCCTTGTGACATTAGCAGACGCTCAAATGATTCAACATTTGTGCTTTCAACCAGCAATGACGGCAAGCAGTTTCACTGCTCAATTGTGTTTTGAAAAAAATATTTCTGATAAAGTTTGGTTCTGTCAAAATATGGGCTTATTACTTTAGAGTGGTTTAGTCTTGTTGATCTGTGTGGCGCTTGAAGCAAATCGTATTTATTTCGCAGGCCAGAACTGTTATGCGATAGTATATAGAGAAACTTTAACCTGGCGACTTGACGGCGCAGGTGGAGCGGGTTTAGGTAAAGCTGTTTAGGCATATAAAGCATATCAGTGGCGGATGATGATGACTGATAGTCTGATGAGATAAACCTAGTAGCAAGACGTTGGATCCGCTCAACCTCCGTGATGTCTTTGATGAAGTATGGATTCCACAGGACGGAGGAGCAGTCAAGGACTGGTCGGACTAGATAACGATATGCTTCGAGTTTGACATTTAAGAGGCATCCCTTCAATTTTCTGCGTAGGAAGCATAGCTTTCGAAATGCTTAAGTACATTTACTACTGATACGTTCGTCCCACTTAGGTTTTTGTTTTATTTATCGTTACCCCTAAGTATTTAACGGAGGCAACTTTCTGGATGCATTGATTGCCAAAGTGATAACTGAGAGACTGTTTTGATGAAATTAATTTTTATCCTCTCTAAAAAACGCACCAGTCCTCGAGTTTACAAAGATTGTCATTCAATAATGTCTGACCGGAAGCATTATTGATAACAAAGTAAATAACGTAATAACGTAAATAACGTACATAACGTAATAACGTAATAACGTAAACAAAGTAATAACGTAAAGTAATAACACAGCATCAATGTCTTTGACAATATTGTTTATATACATTAAAAACAGCAAGGGTGAAAGCGTAGAGCCCTGAAGTACACCTGAAAAAACTGCAAGGCTAGCAGACCTAGCACCTTTATATTCTACAAACTCGGTGCGGTTCTGTAGATACGCCTGTATCCAGCGAACAAGCCTATCAGGAACTCCTACCTCTAATAGTTTATCAACCAGCAAATCATGCGGTACACGATAAAATGCTTTCGACAGATAAAAAAATATTGCGTCAACTTGTTGGTGATTACTGATCGCTGCTCCAAAGTCGTGAACTACAGATAAAAGTTGCGTTGTTGTAGAAACCTTTCTACGGAATCCAGTTGATTTTTGTCGAAAACGTTTATCGACTCGAGGTAGTTGGATACGTGACAGGTGATGATGTGTTCAGGTATCTTGCATCATGTATTTATTAAGGAGATGGGTCTGTAATCACCAGCCTCTAATTTGTACCCGATTTATATACTGGAACAACCCTAGCAGTTAACCAATCTCGGGGTGGGGCACTCTGATTGAGTCAGGCATTGAAGAATATGTAAAGATACTCGGAAATTATTTCAGAGTAGCGACGAGGAAAAGCATTCAGTAAACCGTCAACACCGCACGATTTTTTTACCTTGATATTCAATAACAATGAAAAATATGCCCTCTCAGCTTAAAAAACGACATCAGGCATCATATTATACTACTAGATGGCGATACACGATTCGCGCAGTGAGTGAGAGGAGAATCCGGCTTTGTGAACGCTCTATGCAAACTATCGTGGAATTCATTTGCAATAATTTTAAGAATAGTAGTTACGCTATCGTTAATTCTAAGTTGGTCTATGCATTCTTTGGTGCCAGAGAGAAAGTGCCAGAACTTTTGTAGAGATGCTTTCAAAGAAATTCGTAAGGGTTTGCCGCATGCATTGCTGGATACAATTACATAAACACAGAGGGAAAAACATTGCCTATGAGTTGCGCAGCTTTGAGAGCAATTCGTCATTGAGAGCGTTTATCCAGCGCTACTCTTAATTTTGGCCCCTGCGCTTGCGCTTAACACGTCGTTTTAGGTGAATTGTCTCCCGACTTCCTTTGGATTGTGTCGCCTAACTGTTTTTCGACGGGTGGGAACAAATATATTAAAAAAGACATGACGAGTGACTTGAACTTGACCCAACGAAGCGAAACGTCACCACCGCGTTTTTAAAGCAGAGCAAGAAAAATGCAACCAATAGAGGATAGATGCATCATCTGCTGTTACCAAATCAGAGAAAGGTTGAACTGATCAAGTTTCCTTATCGTTACGAATATTCAGACACAGATGGACTAATTTATGATCGTCAATTCCCTTGCTGATACCGGCAGTGCAATTTTGTGGAAAGATTTTAATAAAAATAAGATTTAGGAATTAGGATGGACTCAGTTGAATCGGTTACTCCTGTCGGGACGGTGACTACTTGTTTAAGGCCATGAAAAAAGCAGAATCGAGAAGAGAACGTGCGCTGTCACCGTCCTTAGTTCCCGAGATTGCCAGTGTATTCCAATTGATACCCGGCAAGCTGAAATCACCAGCGAGCTCAAATCCTATAGGGGTGTGACTATACGTTCTAGCTGGCCCTCCGAGGATTCCATATAGGGTACGGGGCTTTCCCGAGGTATGTAAATGACACAAAACAGAAAAGAAACATTTCGATAATTAGTTTTGCACCAATTGCTTTCGTGTTCAGGAATGACTTCAAATTGAACGTAGTTGACTTCGGTGACTTCTTTTTTACTATAATTGCCGTGCCACCATTTCTATCTACCTTCTCGATCTCCTCTTTCTATATTCTGTGAAAGGGGAATAATTTCAGAGTCAATATTTTTTGGTGAGAGCCATGTTTCCGTAATAGCTAATATATGCGGGTCGTGGAAAAAAGCACATCCTCTAAATGACATGATTTATTTGCAATAATTCGAGCATTCAGCAAAATTATCGTAGGGTTCTGAGTTCGTTTTAAAAGGGTGCTTGCCCCTAGCTTTATTGGTGAACTTGCTCTGGTCGAACATTAACTGGGTGGGCTAATTCTGGTCGTGAGTTTACGTCGTCCCACACATAGACGGTATCGTACACGCGCAGCCGGTTATATTCTGAGGCTTACCTTATGGCACGGGGGTTTCAATTCTTTCCTGTGTTGCCATAAGTGAGAGCGTTTGAGTAAAGTAGCTTTGCAGAAATCGTGACTAATGGAAATAGGTGATTCCTTCAGTTTCAAACAATTCTTTAATACATGCATTTTCTCGTTATAGTCAAAGAAATTCAGCATGACGGGCCTAGGCTTATCGGCTTCTCTTCTTGCACATTCTGTGCAGCCTTTCCACTGTCTTAACTGTCACACCGAGTTTTGCATAAAAGACCTCTTCGAAGACGTGATTTTTAAGCGTCCAGGGTTTACCGCCTTCCATTTCATGATGGCCCAAAATAACCAGGTTACGACGTCCACTTCTGTCTTCAAAGTCATCCTATTTCTTCTGCTGGTCGGTAATTATCTTCTTAAGAGAGGAAACTTCTGCCCGTAGACTCTTAATTTCTTCTGTGTGCTGTGTTAAGACTTTCAATCAGTTATTCAGCTCACCAAATCTGGCTTTCATTGCTTCTTCCATCGCCGACTCATTAGAAGAAACCCATCTATTGAGGCCTGCAGAGTTGTTCGCATATCTTGTAATAGATGCTTAAGATCATCCGGCCCGGGGTTGCGCTCGACATCACCGGCAAGCAGAATCAAACGAACACTCTAAGCTTCATCAAGCATTGCAAGACACTTTGCCGTCGTCTTGTTTCTTCCACCCAGTCTCAGGTGGTCTAAAAAAATGATATATCGATCATCGCTGCGAAAATTTGCCTATCAGATTTTGAACGAACTTCTGCAAGGAACAGGAACAGGTTCATCGTTGCGTCCGAGATGGTCCAACACCACATAGACAGAAGGCCACCGCATGGTCTCCTGTTCCTCTATGAAACGTCATCAGAGTCGGATCGCGCTAACTTGGGCCACATTCCTGTGAAGCCACGAGGTCTTGCTTGAAGATGAACACAGCAGAGCTGCCAGACGCATTGCCAGACGGAGCGCACTTGATCACGGTCCACAGTGTGACCTGCGCAAGCAACAGGAAAGGATTCATCGTTGAGTCTGGATGGTCCGGAATCACGAGATGACTCTCGTGATAAAAGAATGAGATAAATTTGTATAGTTCCGATGAGCCCCTCTGCCGACACTGTGGCGCAAGGAAGGGACACGGGAGAGGCCATTTCCTACTCGGAAAGGATATGGCGTCATCAAATGCAGCTTCTATTTTGAGATATAATTGGTTTGCGAAAAGCGTAAGCATTCTCGTTGTTGTTTCTTTTCGGCGGCCCATACCAGACCCTTACCGTTCCAGTTGACACCGGATGTACAGCTAACATTGTACGCTCGGCATTAAAGTTAGCGTAAGTTTTCTCTCGAATCTGCAAGTTTCAACAGTCTTGTAGGCGTTACCGGAAAAAAAGAAACGAAATACGTTACTCTCTACTTACAAAGAAAAGGAACGCGTTACCGGCCACGTTACTTGAAAATAAAAGGAATGCGTTACCGTTACTGATAAAAAGTAACGCGTTATTTTGCGTTACTTTTTGTTTTTAAATTAAACTTTTTTTACGTGTTTGCTAGAGAAAAAGGGGCATAATTTTGAAAATGTACGCTGGATCATCCAACACCCACCCTATTCTTGGCACTCGTCCCACTTATCATTTAGCGCCCAAAACGCGAATAAAATTGAAGCGTAATTTTTTAAGCATGGGAAGAGGTAACGGAAAACGTGACTACGGTACTCGTTACTTAAATAAGTAGCGTAAATACGCTATCTGTTACTCTTTGAAAACGTTACGAGTACGTTACTATGCGTTACCGAAAAACGTTACGCGTTACCGGGAATGCCATTACTTGTAACGCGTTACGGTCAACACTGAGTCTTAACGAGGCAGCAGGTTTCAATATGAGGCACGTTTTCTTTTTTATTTTAGGTTTTCTGTCGACCTCTAGTTTAGATATGCTCGGGACATACCTAAAACTAAGGGAGCCCCAACTTGCGTGCTAGGCGGTGTTTGTTTCTGTTCTCTAGTTACTGTTCATTAAAGCGGCCAAGGCGGAAACTGACGCCTATTCTGCCCCTTGGAGGTTGCATGCTCGACACCTTTCCTTTCTTAACTCCTTTAATTAAAACAATATTTCGAAACTTTGAGGACAACAATTGATTGTTCTGGTAAATTGAGTACAGTTATCTGGACTTATAATATTAAAACAACTATAATACTGGGCCCCTTAACGGGATGTCACCAAGTTTGGCAAACTGTCCTGAGACCTATTAAAGTGTTTTAATTTTATTATAATATGTATAAGACATCAAACGAACTCCTTTTCGACGGTAATGAATACAACAGTGTACGTAAAAAGTAGAGAGCACTACATAACGATTTTTATATTAAATCTTTTCTTAAATTCACCAAATTTGGAATCAATATTTATATCGGATATTTACGTATAACATTTTGAACAAGTACAAAACGAGCTTGTTGGTTGGGACGGACAACAATGACTTACAACTAGCAACATTTGTTAACCCGAAGTTCGCATATATAGGTGAAGGAGGGGAGGGTGAAAGACGCCACAATGAAAGGCAGGAAAGCAATAAGAGAAGGGGTAAAGGCAAGAGGTGATGGACGAGCCTGTGAGGGTAACATCTTTCTCATGTTTAATTACATTTCAAACACTTACAGGTTACTACATTATCGTCCCAGCTGAAACACCCATAATCACGCGAATATTTAGGCAAAACATTTCACAAACACGATATCATTGAACGAGCACATGGAAGAAATGAAAACTTGCGCACGAAAGAGATTTGGCTTTCAAAGGCGAACCTTATGGCATAATTCCTTCGAAACCGAACTACTCGCATGTAAACCAATCATTATTTACAAATTAGAATATGCAAGCATCATTTAGAGCCCCCACCAAAATTGCCTAATCTTATGGATGGGAATCATTCAGAACTAAGCGGCTTGATTTATATTCAACCATAACTCATCAAAAGTTTATGTCTTCGGAATAATAACGAAAATTAATCTCCCTTTCTAAGAGAAAAATAATACGAATAATATTCCGACTGCACTTTTCTCGCGATTATTATTACACCAATTTTCATTCTAAGTATATTTACTGCCGCCTTCCAAATTTCACATGATACAATTTAGATTAGTACTGAGAAGTATAACCATTCCGATGCAGCGTTAACATGTCTTATTCATTACGAATCATTGACAAGAACGTTTCACAAGACATTAAGGTAACTGATCGCAACATAATTTCGGATAGAGAGCAGTGCAGGACTGCTAAACGTGAGCCTGTTGAACAGTTTATTGCTTTGTTTGTTCTGCTACTTCCGTTTAGTAACTAATTTAAAAATTCTATCACCATACGTACTTTAACCGATTGCGTTTTAATTCATCACAATCATTTCTTCTTTTCTTCAAGTTTCTTTCAGTGTGTGTGCGTCTGCATATATTACGCATTGTTTAATAACTTTATTGAATTATGACTCGTGTAATCCGTTTTAGGAATACCCTTGATGTGAATAAAACAAAATAAATTAACTGTAATAAATACATAAAAAGAGCAGCCCCTCGACAGTCAAAGCGAAATTACATTTCTGTACCACAACAATACACGGCGAAACTGCAGAAATGATCAGACCTCGAAATACACAGGAATGCACAAGGACATAGTGCTTGATGCGGAGGTAGCCAGGATCAAGCAGCGTAGTAAAATTCACCCTAAAACTCAGAATACAGAGCCTCAGTGCAAGAAGCTACACAAAAAAGTTAGGCCGGCAGTCGTAATGAGAAACAAGGCAGAGATCTCTTTCGTTAATCTCAGGAGAGAAATGTGGCTTCCCCTAAGCAAGAACAGGCAACAATCCCGGAAGTATAATAAATTAGTCAGGAGTGTTCCACGAGCTAGAGATAAATGTGCTTCCACCCGTCTCGACTAATGGAAGCGAAGACCGACGGTTAGCTAACAAGAGCCAATGGGTGCGTTCAGTAGTGGCTCCCTCAGCTCCGAACGGAGTAACTGGAGCGTCTCACTAAACGGCAAAAAACTGTCGCGACTTTTCAGCGGTTTTTACGCAGTTTCCGCTTCTTCCGTTGTTGCAGAGGGTCTCCGAATAAAATGCGAGCAGACGACGCCGAGCACGATAGCTTTTATTTCACGTCGGTATTGAATAAGTCTCGACAGGGTGCTACAGAAAAGGTGAGTGACGGTCGACATCAGAGCTGCTGTTCGAAGCGATCCAAAGAGATCGAGCCCTTAACAGGGTGGTTCAAAGGTTGCTACTATTATAAAAAATAAATAAAAACGTCGACAACACACACAAAATATAAAGATCGGTGAATCCACGCTGCCGGCTACAATACTTTTATTCGGCCATAGGTTTGTTCTGCACTTTTTACGAAATTTCTGTAAAGTGTATTCGTGTACACATCGGAAGTCGGCCGCAATCAAGGTTTTCTCGGCCGAAGAGGGCGTCAGCGAACGTCTCATACTCGCAACTCAAATAAGCTACCGAAACAAAACATTAATCGCGATCTTGTTCTGCGTAAGTGTCAAACCGCGCACCAAAGTCACGGTCATAGCCTGCCTTGCTCTGTTCTGCACGGACAGCACCATCGCCGATAATCACCGAGTTTCCATGTGACGGCAATCAAAACACGGCGTCAAATGAACGCTTACGTGGTTCATTAGCATATCTAAAAACAAACGAAATACGCTCCAAGGCATTTTATGAATTGAGCCTGAGCTGGAAACGAAATTCGAAGGCGTTATTTGTCTTACTTCGAGCACTTTTCATAAAAAGGCAAGCTAACCGCAGCACCACGCTGCAACCAACGCAACTTCTCGCGGCTTTTATTTTTTTTCTTTGCACGGTTTTCAGCACCGGAATTTTGTTAGTTATCCGGAAATACGTCATACAGCCTTTTTTTTTCTTTTTTACTCTTGCTGTACTCTTTTCAGGACTCGATGCACGAGAGCGCGACTTTTTACTGCGGAGTAACGTGCACTGGAAGTCGGTCTTTGCCGTCTAGTGGAAGGAGCGCGAGCTGCTTGACTACCGGAGCCGCTACTAAACCCGCCTAATGCCGAGAAGTTCTTCGGCTGGTGCGTTTCTTTCCTGAACTCGTAACACCGTTTTACGATTTTACCTGAAATGCAAATAGTATTCCAAACGCAACGTCTATAGTGCCTGTAGGCGCCCCTTGGATTTAGTGGAGAGCTAATGGAATCGTGTTACCCGTGAAAGTAATTGCACCTTTCTAATTACGTCCTATTGAGTTTTTGGTTTACCAGATGTTGAGACGCTCTGGTTCCCTGTAGCTAAACTTAATTGGATTAGTTTGCGCGCAGTTTCGAAACACCGAATTCTCGAGGCGAGGCGCAATTAATTCGCAAGGGTAAGTGCTTTCACGCGTCGTCAACACCATTTAATACTTGTGCTTTTCTGCAGCCGCCAATTTAAAACAAAACAAAACAAACTTTACACCTGTGGAAGTCAGTGGAAGAGGACGCAGTAAAGTGAATTGCATATCCAGCACACGAACAAAGCATAATCTTTTTTTTGTGTGTGTGTACAGTACCGCTTTATGCAATTGTTGTTGTTTTCAGAAGAAAGACCTATTATAGATTTTGCTGTAGAAAAACTATAGGCCGGGTTTTTTTTCCTTTTTAATTTGGGCGACGTTTCTTTTTTCGTCTAGGACAATGCGTGTGTTCTCCTAACTTTTGTCATTGAAAACTCCAGCCTTTGTTTGCTTTTCCTCTTTCTTCTCTATTTCTATCTTTCCTTTCCACCTCTACCCGCTAGCCCGTTAGAGAAAACCTCCCAGGTGAATGTTTTTTTTTGTCTTCATCTTGCTATCCTCTTTCCTTATTAATGAAATACACACATTTCCGCCCAAATCTTGTTCACGCAGCCCACTTGGCTGCCGGCCAGCTTCACAAATTTATACTCCCCGACACGAATTAAGCCGCAAAACTGGGCGAGTGTAGTTATTCTCGGAGCTAACTTTCGGATAGAGTATGGCGCTCTCCTCGGCCCTGCCCCGGACAGATTGAAACTTCCAAAATCTGTACCACCACTCATAGAATCCAATGCGAGGTCAGCCGTGGCCCGAATTCTTGCTGACCATGCTAGTCTGCCGAATGCTTTTGTGTCTACGGGACGATCGTAGTGACAATTATCTGCTGAAAGGCAGCTTTCCACCGCTCCCCGATAGGAGAAGAATCATGGTGGCGGGACAACAAACGATCACCCGACCTAAGTCAGAGTGCATAATGAAAGGTAGAAACGTGTGCCATATCCAAGAACTCCTGCTAGACTAAGCCCCGATGGCCGCAATTTGGGAAGAGTTCCCTTTGGTACAGCACAACAGAACACCGTCCTTAAAGCCTGTTATTGACATGAATCTCACAGCTCCACAAAGGCAACAGCGGGTTGACCTTCTCGACTAATTCAGTCGCTGTTTTGTCAACTCTCGAAGGGTGCGCCAAACATCGGTTGCGAAGCCCCTCAATGGTACTGACAACTCCTTGCTCTATATCCAGCAGTCCCCGTAATAAGTGGATCTGTGATATACGCAGTCTTGTACACGTTACTAAAAAAGTAATCGATTACAATTACTATTACTCTTGGCTAAAAAGTATTCGATTAGATTACTTGATTGCTCGACAGCAAAAGTAATTGAACATTACCTTAAGAAGTAACCCTTACTTTTCCGATTACTTTATTGTGTGAAGACTTACATCTTTAGCGCTCATAACAATGAACTACTTCCAACCTCGAAACCTTGCTTGTCACAAAGATCACGTAGGGGAAATACGGGATCTTGACGTGTATTTGAACTGGCTTTGTTATATTTTGCATCCGCTTTAGACGTTCTTCGGTTCTGGTTCTCCTATGCAGTGGCGTCACGAGGGTCAGCGGCACCCGGGGCGTTAGCCCGCCGCGACACCGCCCCCCCCCCCCCCACCACACTCTCGCGCAATCCGCCGCGACTCCCCCCCCCCCCCCTCCCCGTTTTCGTGGCCCGCCGCGACACCCCCCTGAGCGCTGCACCCGGGGCGGTCCGCCCCCCCCCTTGTGACGCCACTGCCTATGAGCTGCGAGTTGGTACCGTTAGCAGGATTTTTTATTTCTGTGTGTGTGTGCGAGAGGAAGGCTAGTTTGAACGAAGGACTTACAAAGCTAGATTCTGCTCCCTCAAACTTCGCCCTGAATGGCCTTTTGTCACGCACTGGGGCTTCCCTGGAAATTCCCAATCCCAGCCCCAGCTCGAAAAAAAAAAAGAAACTGACATTCCACAGAAACTATACATACAAAGGGGTTGACCTCGTTTCCTACAGATCCGCAAAAATCTTTTTTTTTCTGTTCGGAAAAAGAAGCAAATTTTATTTTTGTCATTTCAGAAAAAAAAAGGCGTGTGCGGGGAGGGGGGGGGGCGTCCCGTGGAAAAATAGTAACGGTTAGAAGTAATTTTTATTACTTCAAAAAGTAATAAGATTACTCTTGTGATTACTGCCTAATAAAAGTAATCAACTGATCACAAAATTACTCAAAAAAGTAATCGATTACAAGTAATTTGATTATTTGTAATGCGTACGGTACAAGTCTGGCATATACGTAACCAAAAAACACGACCGTTCTTTCGATCTTCGTACCATGGCACGGGCCCGCGTATAGCGAGATGAGCCGTCGACAGCCAGGGCAAGAACACGTGTAAGGAAGAACACGGAAGAAGGAAGAAAAAGACGGGCTGGAAGGCGAGAGACCGAGAATATAGGCTGCGCGAAACCGGGAATGCGAATGCACGGGTCCGTCCGCTGGTCTACCGTCATTTGGGTTCGTCCGGCTTTTGAAGACCGGGAACTCCAGGGTCCATCCACTGGCTTACCTACCTTTGCGGTCATCCCGGATTTTCAAGACCGGAAATTCAAGGGCTTGCACGCCCGTCTACCTTCATCTGGGTTCGTCCCAGGTTTTCAAGACCGGAAACTCAAGGGTCCGCCCACTTGTCTTCCTTCATCTGGGTTCTTACCGGCTTTTCAAGACCGGAACCTCAAGGGTCCACCCGCTCGTCTGCCTCCATCTAAGTTCGCCCCTGCTTTTCAGGACCGGAAATGCAGCGGTTCGTCCGCTGGTCTACCTCACTCTGGGTCCGTCCTTGATTTTCAAGACTGGGAACTCAATGGTCCTCTCGCTCGCCTAGATCTATTTCGGGTTTGTCCCGGCTTTTAACATCCGGGAACCCAAAAGTCCACCTCTTCAGCTGCCCCGCCTTCGCGGCGGTCAAGAACCTCAAGCAAGAGATCCAACCTGATGACGCATCCCTAAGCACAGTAAAGCGGCGCAGCCGATCTGCCGGCAGCGTACTTGCAAGTAGAAAGAAAGACCGTGTTGCATGACTTTTCGCGTAAAGACGACAGTACGCGACCGATTTATAATTAGTTAAAATAAAAGTCAGAAATTAATGTCAAAGATTTAATCAATCTTGGAAAAGAATTGTGTCTGCGAGACGCCGAGCTAAGAATATGGGTGGAAACAGAGCAGGCACGGGAGAAAGAGAAAGAGAGCTACAATTGTGAAGAGCCTGAAGCTGAACGCGAGAAATGTGCGGCTGAACTGGAGGCTAGTAGGATATGCGCCGAGACGGAAGAGCATACGCCACAGCTCCATTATGTCACGAATGACAATTGATGAGGTGATGAGAACTGAAGGAACTAAACGTTTAATAAGGCGAACTAAGGCCCAAAACAAAATAAAAAAAGGCTTGTGTCGAAGGCGTCGAAACAGCAGGATCGAACGCTGTGGCGAGACTGACCGGGCCCGGCTTGCCACGCGGAGCCCCTTTTGTAGCCGTATGGGTTTCTGGAACATCCGGCCTAGAACGTTCGGAGCGCAGAATATTCCAAACTCAATTAGACGAGAAAGTTCTCGATTTTGATAGAACGCCAATTAGAAAGAATAAATAAAATAATATTCCGCTGCCTGGAATCGAACCCCTATCCTCCGCGCGACAGCACAGCAACGGGCGTGGCATTACTGCCCCTTTTAAAAGCGCATCGTCTCGATGCGACGTGCCGGGAAACAAAACATCAAAACAAAACTAATGGCAAACTACGGGGACTCGTACAACAAAACCCTATCGAGCGTAGTACAAAACGCAATTCACTGTTATAACGATCGTAGTATGGCTTGAGGCGCACGACGTGGACAACTTCCGGTCGTTGATGGCGGCGTGATGAAGTCCTTGTTCCGTCGGGCATCACATCATAGTTCACATCCCCGAGTCGACGAAGCACTTCGTAGGGTCCGAAGCAACGTTTCACGAGTTTCTCGCTGAGACCACGGTGGCGAATTGGTGTCCACACCCACACCCTGTCTCCGGGCTGGAAGTGGACGTCCCGACGACGAAGGTTGTAGCGGTCAGTGTCGACACGTTGTTAGGCTTTAATCCGGAGTCTGGCGAGCTGATGGACTACTTCTGCCCGTTAGGCAACCACCTGAACGTCGTCCCTTCCGTCGACAGCCGGTTCGTGGGGTAACATCGCATCCAGCATTCTCGTTACTTTGCGACCATAAACCCGTTGAAAGGGTGTCAACCCGGTTGTCTCGGGCACGGCCGTGTTGTTTGTCAAATGTGATGTACGGCAACACCACGTCCCATGTCTTGTGCTCCACGTCGACGTACATGAAGATTATGTCGGCGATGGTCTTGTTGAGTCTCTCCGTCAGCCCGTTGGTCTGTGGATGGTACACCGTGGTGCGACGATGGCTGGTGTGGCTGAGACGAAGGATTTCTTGCGTCAACTGGGCAATGGACGATAATCAACGGTCTGAGATCAGAACTTCGGAAGCGCCGTGCCGAAGGACAATGGACTCGATGAAACACTTGTCGACTTCTAGAGCAGTCCCTGAAGGAAGCGCTTTCGTTTCTGCGTACCGCGTGAACTAATCTGTGGCGACGATTATCTAACGGTTTCTCAGGGTTGACGGCGGAAAAGGACCAAGTAGATCCATCCCGATCTGCTGGAATGGTGCTGTTGGCGGAGAAATTGGCTTCACGAGACCTCCCGACTTCGTCAGAGGCTTCTTGCGTCGCTGGTGCTCGTGGCATGATCGGGTGTAGAGGTGGACGGGTTTGGGGAGCTTTGGCCAGTAATACGTTTCACAAATACGGGACAGTGTCCGGCTGTAACTAAGGTGTCTGGACGTCGGGCCGTCGTGACATAGCTTGAAAGATCTCCTCTCGAAGGTCGGTCGGGGTTACCAGCAGCCACGGCGAGTTGTTGTCCCCGAAGTTCTCTTTGTAGAGTACACCTTGTCGAATGGCGAAGGTCGGCAGGGCTTGTGAGAAAACACGTGGCATGGTACTCCCGCGCCCTTCAAGGTGCTCGATTATTGCGTGCAGCTGAGGATCGCCTCGTTGGCGTCCTGGTATGCCGTCGGTGTTCACTGCTCCTAGGAAGCACTCGTCGTGATCGTCGTCGCTGCTGCCGGAATATGTTTCGAAAGGGCCCTGGACAGGCAGTCGGCGTCGCTGTGCTTGCGGCCTGACTTGTAGACTACAGTCATGTTGAACTCTTGTAGCCGGAGACTCCATCGAGCTTGGCGTCCAAGGGTCCTTGAGGTCCGCAAGCCAGCAGAGCGAGTGGTGGTTCGTGACTACGCGGAACGGGCTACCGTACAAGTACGGACGAAACTTCGTGATTGCCCAGACGACCGCAAAGCGTTCTTTCTCAGTCGTGGAGTAATTTCTCTCCGACTTCGATAGTGTCCGACTTGCGTAGGCGATGACTCGCTCGGTGCCGTCTTGAACTTGAACCAGTACCGCTCATAGTCCTGCATTACTAGTGTCCGTGTGTATCTCGGTGTCCGCACCCTGATCAAAGTCTCCAAGAACGGGAGGAGTCTGAGTCTTCGCTTCAGCTCGTCGAATGCCTGCTGCTTGTTCTCGGCCCATTCGAACTTCTCGGCGTCCTTCGTGAGTTCTCTGAGCGGTGCGGAAATCCTTGCGAAATCCCGAACGAAGCGTCGATAGTAGGCACAAAGTCCAAGGAATCTTCGCACAGACTTCTTTTCTGTTGGTTGCTCGAAATTACACGACGGCGCGAGTTTTCTCGGGGTCTGGGCGTACCGTGGGCCTTTCGATCAGGTCTTTCGACAACCGCTTGTGTGAAACGCCAGACAAATACTCTAATGAACAACGTGTTGCCAAAAGCCGGTAGGCCCCGATAACTTCCTTCAAATAACCCTGGATACCAAAGTTGATTTCATCGCTTGTCGCTACTATAAACTCGGGCAGCAGGTTGCGCAGCCTTACCTGAATTACAGTGCGCAAAAAAGGGTCTCTCTAGTTTCGAAGAAGAAACAACCTGTTGACCAGCTGTCTGATAAACGAATACGAATGACCGAGACCGCCGAATTTGACCCGACGAAAGAGATTTGATCGAATTCATCTTTCCCACGCCGAACACCAAATAAAAACAGCAAATACCCGATGCATGCGCTGAATATTAATTCGTGAAGAGTGCAAAACTTGCAAGGCATACCACAGTTGTGTAGCGAGAAACATTTTGCGCACAGTTGCACGTGAAAAAATGGACAAGCACTTCCCTCCCCATTTCAGAGTCTTTGAACGGAAAGATTCAGTTTTATCGTGCCAGTACAGGTCGCTGGTGCGTTAATCCTCCAAAGGCACTCCGAGATAACTCACCGGCGTGGAAAACTATACAATGCCTTCAAACACAGTCGGCACGGAGGGCCAATTAACCGTGCCAAAAACCGGTATACTTGTGCCAATTCACTGCGCTACACGCGTGCTCATAAAAACGTTTGGTTACCTTAACTGCTCTTCGAACACTTTCCTCGTCAACACAAAAATAGCTACGTCATCTGCGTAATACAGAAAATGAACTTCGGTAGCTTGTAGCTTGAACCCACATAAATGACTGTTATTGATAATGCTTAAGCAAAAAGGTTCAAGAAAATACAAAAAAGTAACGGCGAAAGTGTACAACCCTGTCACACAGACGAAGAAAGCCTAATGCGCACACTGACACGCTTGTTGACAACAAGGCTGGTGGCACAGTTTTGGTACGCCATCCGCACACCACCACATAAAACGGAACCCAGATCCGCATGCTTTATGATAACAAAAAACGTATTTCGTGAGATACGCGATCAAAAGCTTTCTCTAGATCGACATTCAACAGTGCCACCTTACGGTCCAAACTATCACAGTTTTCTAAAATACTACGTGCAACATGAATGTGTGTAATAAACCTTCGTCCCCTTATACCACAGGTCTGATGTGTGCCGAAAATAATATATATTACACTTTGTCACCTGTCAGCGAGAATTTTCATCAAAATCTTATAATCAGCGTTTCTTCAAAGTTATTGGACGATGAGAACCCACAAGAAGGAGTTTTTTGCGATCATCACTTTTCGGATAAAAGCTTGTGTGCGTATACAAAAAGGATGGAGGCAAAACATTTAAATCGTACGCCTCCCTGAACACTCCATGCAAAAAAGGTGCAATTTGCTCTTTCGAAAGCCTTGTAGAACTCTCCTTCCTAAACTCTCCGGAACGAGCGATTTTCCGATTTTCAGTTTTTCAATTTCCCCCAACAATACTGGCTGTTCTAATCTTTTCCTCACGTCGTCCTCTTTTGTTTTGGCACTAACGGCGAAAATTGCGTCTAGAACCCGTCTTTATGGGTGCACAAAAACTAAAAAGCTCCTTATAGTAGTCTACGAACGCGCATTCAATTATTTTTTTATCGCTGGTCACTGTTCCGTGGTATAGAATTTCGCTGATCTCATTCTTACTGGCGTACGTACTTCTTCTCGACTCCGAGGGCTCGTTTCGTTGAAATCTCGCCAAGTGATAACCGTTTTAATCGCGCTCGCACCATGGTGCCATGGCCCCTTTGTACCGTTCAGTATCGAGAGCCTCAAGTTTCTTTCTCAAACTGACTATGTCATCAGCGAAAATGCCGGGCGTACGACATTCTTCGTGCAGCAACCTTTGTATCAGTTGGCTTAACTCTCTTGTTTCTTTTTTCGTTTTCGTGTTTCAATATACTGGACCGTTCAAGTGATCTCATTTTTGTCTTGTTTAAATAATTCCTATTTTTTTCCCGAAGTCTCCCACTTTTTGGTAGCGAAATCGTCGAAACTTTGCCGAACCCCATTTGGAAAAAGATAATCTTCTAGAAGCTTTTTATAAAATTTCCATAAATCCCAAATAAACATTTTAGGAGATTCTGTTGGTGAACAGAGCATAAAGAATCAAGGCAGTGGTCACTGAAGGGAACATGATCTACTAAATAAAACTTCCAGGCGCCGATGATTTCCAGAGGGACGTACGCTCTGTCCAAGCGCGAGTGACTCGCCCCTTGAAAGTGCGTGAACTGTAAGCAGCTCGCACTTGAAGCACAGTGGGTGACGTCTTCTAATTCGCCTAGCTGGACCAAGTCTCTCAAGAAGATCGCGCTAGCATCCCTGTACCTTGCGCTGTTTGATCGGTCGCCAGGAGCGCAAACGCAATTGAAATCGCCCAGCAAAACAAGGCGGTCAGTCGTAACATACTGGTTAATGTTTTCGAAAAATACTAATATATCGTCTTCCTTATTCGGAGCATAAATGCACAATACACGAAAATTATAATCTGAAAACAAGAAACCGCACACTATCAATTGTCCGGCCTCGCAGCTAGTTACCTCTTCTACAGTTCCGATAGATTTTCGGAGAAACAAAAGGTAGCCCCCCGAAGTTCCAACAGCGTGACTGACACAAACGTTGTACAGTACCTCGACTCGAATAGGTGGACCATGCTGTCCGTCTGGGCCTCGCTCTCAATTTTCGACTTTTGCACCGCGACAATATCGAGATATTTTTCAATGACAAGGCGATTCAGCTGACATTTCTTGCGCCTTGCGTTTAAACCTCGCACGTTCAGCGCCCACAAGCAAGGACCTTCAAATAAGAAATTGGAAGGAGGCCAGACGAAGGCTACTGGGCTTACAAAGGGGGCGTTAAAAGTTGTGACGCAAAAGTCACTTCGTCTGCTCGTGTTTCCGAGTCGGAGACACAGACTGATGCTTGTACTGTCCTATTTTCCTTTTTTCCCGTTCGGAGCACCTGCGGCTGATGTTCCCCGCTGCCGGAGACTGTTGTGTCCGTCCAGGCGACGCTTTGTCCCCGTAACGTCGACATCCATGGACTTGGGGATCTCGTCTTGCTTGGAAACTCCAGGATGTTGGTGCTTATCCGTTCCCTCGGGGTCGCTTGGAGTAACCTTTACATCCGTGGGCATGGCGTCCTGGATCCGCTCGGGAGTAGCCTTCGGGGACGGTTGTGCAGGAGGCGTTTCCGGTCGCGCCTTGCTTAAAACTCCGCTGTCGGTAGCTGCCTGGCTGGGCTCTAGCTGCGCTGGTCGTGTCACCGGTTCTGTGGCCCGCACGGTCTCGTCTTCGCCCTTTATCGATTCGGACGTTTCCGGCCCGGTGTTGTTGCCAGTGATGCGGGCGTATACGTCTTAACACAATCCCGTGTTTCGTGCCTGAAACTTCGCAAATCAGGGCACCAGGGCGGCCCTACAGTAATGCCGAATGTGACCCGTGCTCCGGCAATGGAGGCAAATGGAAGAGCGACCGGGGACCACCACCAGTACCGAGCCACCAAAGAAACGAAGCTGGCGTGGCAACTTTTCCAGCGCTTCATCTCGGCGGAAAGTCAAGGCGACAGTCTGCGTCGTAGATTCAACGCCGACGAGCCCGTCCAGCTTACAAATCTCCCGGACGACGTCCTTCACCTCGCCGTACGGCTCGAAGCCGCGACGGGCGGTGTCGACAGGCACGTTGAAGGTGACCCAGTGAAGTTTCACCTTGGTTTCCCGCCGGTATAGGTCGACCAGTAGGCAGCGAAGACCCAAGACCTGAAGTTCCCCGGCGTGCAGCAGCTTGCACTTGGCCTCCGAGGTCTTCATCTTGGTGAGCCAGACATGACCCATCTGGTACACCCCCAGACCGGCCAAGTCTTGCTGCACCCACGCCTGCAGGGTTCAAAGGGGGCACAAAATCCTCTGCCCTGTAAGGCCGTCCACCGGTGTCCCAATGCAACACTACGCTGTTCTTCATTATTTCTCCTGTTGGCAGCGTCGCCAAAACAACAGTCATCCCGGGCGGAATTGCCCTCATCCGAATCACCCCGGTCAAGGCTGGTTTTTATCGCCGCTCCTGACGAGCGATCCATCGCACGTCCGCTCTGCTCGGCAGCCGGAAGTGGACTCCCATCCGGCCACCGACGCGCATGTCGCGGAGACGCTCGTGGCAATATGATCAATAAACAAGATCAATACAAATAGCTCGGCTGCAAGGATACCGCATTGTAGTTAAGATGTCGACAAGTGTTCTGGGCGTGTCAACACGTTCAATGAAAACGTCACTAAAGCCCCTGAAGGAAAGGAATAAGTTAGATATACCTTATCTAGCGCGCACACCTTTTTCTTTTTTTCTTTTTTGCTTTTTGCATTGTTTTGTTATTATGAATGTGCCAAGGCATCTGGCGGTATTATAACGCTGGTCTTAATTATAGGTCAAAGTGCCGTTGAACGCCAAGAGACACGCAAACGAATGCGCACAAACTAAAAGCGTCTCTTCACTGTGCACTTTCCGAATTCGTTTGGATTAGCCACGAAGAACGCAGCCAAAGAAAGACGCTGAGAGCCGTGACGCTGTGCTTCTTGCGTTTCTTTATTGGGACCATCGGTTTGTTAGCCTCCGCAGCGCTCTAAAGTCTCTAAAGTCATTGGCATTCCCCCAGCCATCACTCATTCCTCCCCCTCTTGCTCCTCGCTGTGCACGCTCTTTTGTCTCAATGTCTTGCCCTGCGGCACTCTTTCGCCTTTATATTTCTCCTAAGATAGCAAGCAGCGCTCTCCAAGTGATGCCGTTACTTTTCCAAACAGGGGGCTTTAGGCGACGCTGAGAACTTCAGCGATCACGATACTCTTTTTTTATCAAAGGTTCGCCTGAGACGGGTCGCGAGCGGGATGAAGAGAAATCCAGGGGGTACAAAGTACAGATTCAGATTAATAGGAAGAGAAGATATTTACAATAAACTGTAACAAGATTGGCAATGTACTCGAGTCTCAAACTCAGTTTAGTGTGGGGGCCACTAGCCCACCCCCGAAATGTCGAGGGACAACATGAGGCGGGGGTTACATATAAAGAAATAAAAGAGATAGTGTTTCACGTTGCACAGCAGCCGAGTCTTTCAGTTACACACAAAATAGTTCCTAAAGAATGGATCTCGTGCTAAATGCCTTTTGTAAAATAACCGTTTTGCCAGTACCGCCTTAGCTCTAATTTATTCATACGACCACTTTGAGTTTGCACCTAGTGTGATTACCAAATTTAAAATAACACCGTTCCGCCAATGCGCTGGAATTTTTCAATATAATTGGAAACCCAGCACACAATCGTTATTCTGTCCCTCAAGTCACTCGGAAATTATCCGAGCTCAATATGTCTCGAACGCAAATCTTTTCATACCGTAGTTTTTGCTTTGCTAACGATTTTTACACCAGAAATATAAGAAACTACGTGTGTCTTAACGGAATATGTTAGACCAAGTAATCGTCAATCTAAAATAAATAAAATTAGTACCAAATAAGTTAATACGTCGTACGAGCAGAGCTACTTTCCGGTGGAAATGAATGGACGGCAAGACGTAATTATTTTGGCGCATGGAGCGCTGGAGGCATAGCTTGCAGCCACGGGACATTTGCGGGCCGCGTCCCAAAGAGTCGCGGGCCGCATGCGGCACCCTGGCGGCGTCTTTGAGAACCCCGGTGCTAAAGTACACAGTTTAACGTGGGGCAAAGAGGCGTCCCAGGCCCCTACATCAAATACCTCTGGATGTTCGTTGCGTGGACGAACCCCAAAGAGGTGCAGCTCACCGCAGTCTCTTCGAATTTTGTACTAATGAAGTATGAAGAGTTTCCATGGCAGATTGGAAGTCGCAAGTGTCGGGCAAGCTCTGGAACGTAGCCATGGACCTCCTCCCAGAGCCTCTCTTTCGACTGAAAATATGGCTTCTCTCGCCGTTTTCTCTTCTCTTCCTTGTTGTTTTGTCACACGAGTCTGAAAGTTGCGGGCAGCTTCTTTCCGTTTACCCTGGTAAACTCGACAAATTGTCACGCCCGTCCGGGGAAAGATAAAGACCAGGTCGACCAACAAGTGTTAGGAATAATGAAACTGGACATGTATTTTTATATAAAGAAGATATGGGGAGAGAAATCACCAAAAGGAAATGAAAAGTTAAATGCAGGCGTATAAGCACGGAAACAAACAGTGAAAACTGTGTCCTCAACTGAGAGAGAGTTCGTAGACGGGCCGGAATCCAAGCAGCAGTTGTTGCCGTCCTTCAATGCTCCCTGCCGAGCTTCGAATGCCTTCTCGTTGCCGCCTGCCCTGATTCTGGAACATCT
>JAZHYW010043481.1:0-10000 GCA_037355805.1 Ixodes ricinus
CCATGGTCTTGGCTGGGTTACTACTACCAATCTTACCAATACTCATTCCCGGATGTTAACATAGAAACAGTGTGGTGCCAAATGTCTGTTAATGGTAAACATATTTCAGTAGGTGTTTTTTATCGTCCCCCAAACGAGGGCAGCGAAGTTTTAGAAGAACTAACAGATATAATCCTTGAGGCCTCTAAGGAATATGTTCTTTTGGGTGGAGATTTTAATCTCCCTGATTTGGAGTGGGAGAATGGCAAGGCCCATGGCTCGGGAAGCTCACTTCATACTAAATTTAATGCCATTCTAGAAATGTTCGATTTAACACAATATGTCACAGAGGAAACACGTCTTTTAAATATTTTAGATCTTCTACTTTGCAATTTGCCGGGTGCGATTGACAACGTTTGCGTAATACCTGGTATTTCAGATCATAGGGTTGTAACAGCAGCGCTAGCTCACCCAACGGTACATAAAGGGAAGTGTCAAGAAAGGAGAGTGTATTATTATGACAAAGGAAACTATGATGCCATAAGAAATGAATTGGTTGTTTTCCTACCATATTTCTTAAAACAAGCAGATGATATTGGCATTGATGAGCTCTGGAACATCTTTAAGCTCAAGGTTCACGAGCTTGTTGACAATTACGTTCCCTCGGGAATACAATCTTCTAAAACTAAAGACAAACCTTGGGTGACGAAAGAGGTAAAGCAGATTATTAAGCGAAAACGAAGAGCTTATCTACGATTCAGAGATAACGGGGGAGCAGCCAACAGGTCCAGCTTAGAGCAAAGTGACACCCTTTTTAAAACGGCAGTTAAGGGAGCAAAAGAAAAGTACTACGAAAAGTTAGACGCAAAACTAAAAATGCACCCTAAAGAGTTTTGGAAGGCAGTTAAGGTAAATAAAAAGGACGATACGTCTGTTCCTCCACTTCTATTAAATGACCAGCTGATAGTGGACGATAAAAACAAAGCTACGTGTCTAAATAATTACTTTGAATCAGTTTTTTCGAAGGCTACTAAGACGATCTGTTACCCTACTGTGCGATCTGTAATGGAACACGCGATGTCACCCGTAGAGATTACGTACAACGGTATAGCTTTATTACTAAGAGATCTTGATATAAAGAAATCATCCGGGCCTGATAATATTTCTCCACTTATATTAAAGAATTGTTCCGTGGAGATAGCAAACTATTTATGTGTGCTTTACAACAAATCATTAAAGGATCAAAAGCTTCCAGCAGACTGGAAAATCGCAAATGTTGTACCAATACACAAATCAGGATCCAAGAACTGCGTAGAAAATTACCGACCTATTTCTCTAACGTGCATATGCTGCAAACTTATGGAGCACGTGATTTATAGTAATCTTATTACACACTTGAACATAGATAATTTCCTTATCCGAGATCAGCATGGGTTTCGATCTGGAGCATCCTGTGTGACTGTGCTTGTTGATGTTTTTCACTTTTTGGCGGGCGCCATGGATACTGGACATGAAGTAGACTGTTTGTTTTTAGACTTCAAAAAAGCCTTTGATCTCGTAAACCATGAATTGTTAAATTACAAACTTACCTTACTTGCCATTGATAATAATGTTTTAGGTTGGCTCCAGGACTACCTGAGAGAACGAAAGCAGTGCGTTGTGCTAAATGGTGAGAAGTCCGATTACGTTGGTGTTACATCTGGTGTCCCCCAGGGTTCTGTTCTGGGACCTTTGCTCTTCCTGGATATATATAAATGATATTATTAATGGAATACAATCAAATATAAGACTATTTGCAGACGACTGTATTATTTATAGAGTAATTAATGATTCGAATGACGTAAATTTCTTACAGGCTGATCTCGACAATATTTCAATGTGGTGCAACAATTGGAAAATGAATCTGAACGTTAAAAAATGTGTTCACGTGAGATTTACTCGAAAGAAAAGCTCCATTGGTTCAACCTACATAATAAATAATGAAATAATTCAGGCTAACTCAAGCGTAAAATACTTGGGTGTAATTCTGTCCAGCGATTTAACGTGGAAAGCTCATGTGGAAATGATAACTCTGAAGGCTGTACGGATGCTTAATTTTATACGACGAAATTTTCGACAGGGTTCATGCAAAATTAAAGAAACTTTGTACTTTACGTTTATTCGCCCCTGTATTGAATATGCAGCAGTTGTGTGGGATCCCCACCACAATAACCTAATAGAAAAACTGGAAAAAATTCAAAATCAGTGTGCTAGATTTGTTCTAAATGATTACCAACGCGGGGCAAGTGTCACCACCATGAAGAATAATTTAAAGTGGGAATCACTAGTTGAACGCAGAAAAATGTTTAGGTTGAAATTTTTACATGATATATATAACAGTCACCTTTTAATCAGTCGAGAAATGTTTTTACACGAACCTTTTTATATATCGGGAAGGGCGGACCACCAGAACAAAATCCGACCCTACTTTTGCCGTACTGATGTTTTTGCGTTTTCTTTTTTTCCAAAAACTATAGAAGAATGGAATAGGTTGGCTATTGAAGGATGTGTTTAACATATATACAAGTTTGTTTGTGTTTCGATGTTTTTGTTAGAATTTAATGTATTTCATGTACTCACCCCTGCTATAATGCCGAAAGGCGATGCAGGTCTCGCCTGTAAATAAAAAAAAGTTCAAAGAGCGCGCTTAAATAAAGTGCCGTGGCGGATCCTGCGAGGTTTAGCTTCAATCTTCTTTTTTCTGCTTTAATTTTTACTGGTAATTTGCGGGTGCGCCGGCTTCGACGTGTCTCGATTTTTGTATATTATTTTGTATGGCTCCAAGCTTTGTTAATTTGTGTTGCAGAATGGAGCGAAAGAGACTGCAGGCACGAGTTGCGATGTAATCGCTGTACTGCTCTTTCGTTTTGCCCACTAAAAGAAGCGTCGTCTGCGAAGTAAGCAATCAATATGATTACACGCAAACGTCTTCTCGTTTCATGTTCGTGAATGCCTGAGAACGTATATTGTTACCAACCAATTGTCACCAATCAGCGGAAACTAGACCACGTGGATACTTAAATGTGCCTTTAGCCCCCGCTTGAAGTTTACGTTACCTCTACTTTAGTTAAACTTTATGCTACCTCTACGTCAAGCAGTCACTGAATTTATTACTAATGACTCTGGTTCAACGTCCTATTTTAGCGGTTCAGTGCCACGGGGCACGGGCTTGAAACTAACACGTTGTATTGTGTTTGAATGCGTTAGCATTAGAACGCGCGTCTTAACGAAAACCCGGCGGTGTCTTTCGTTTGTCAGTTGTCGCGTGCAACAGTCCTATTGGTCCGAAGCGCTGACGTGGGCACGCGTCAACCTCTCCCTCTCTCCCGCAGCTGACAAACTGACAGACACTGAAATGTTTTCGTCAAAATGAGCCCTTCGTTTTCGGCAAAGTCACGCGCACAGCCGGCTCGGAGCCAGTGAAAGCGGGGGGGGGGGGCGCAATACCTCCTAAATATCAAAGCCGAAGTGTTGCATGAGATGGCTTAATCAGAGAAGGCCAACGCTGGACACAGATTGGAGACGAGTGCTGCGTCAGCGCTCGGCTTCGAGTCATGTTTGAGCCGAACGTTGACGCAATCGTCGTGCCCAATCTGTGCCCAGCGTTGGCCTTTTCTGATGACGCCATCGCATTCAGCAATACGGCTTTGTTATCTAGGAGGTGTTGCGCCGTAGTGCGGTAGAATGCGGGCGTGCTCAGTTGCCGCTCTGCCGTCGCCGGTTGTTCTTCGCTCTTGGTTTCCGCAATAGCGGTGTGTGGGTTGTGATGTGTGGGTGTAGTTAAAACGATGGATGCAGTTCAGTCCACGAGCAATAAGGATGCGTTTCACTCTACGAGTGGTATGAATGCGGTTCCTTCCACGAGTTGTGTGGATGTGGTTCTTTCCACGAGTGATATGGATGACCGTATCCATGGACGTCGACGTACACTGACAGCAGACAACAAAAAAGGGGTAAAAATTACTGCAATATTTATTGGCGGATTCTTGGGGAATCTGTTAGCATGACCCTTGGGCAACAGCCCAATCGTCCCCTGTTAAGAAACGCTAACACTAACTCCGCAGCGAGGCCAAAGAAGGCAGCAAAACATGGAAGAAACGAAAGAGAAAGCCATAGGAAAAAAGTTAAGGGATCATCGTTAGCGTTTTTCAAAGGGAAACGTGTGTGCGTTTCCAAGGGTAATGCTAACGCAATCCCGAAGAATCAACCAGTGGATCTTCGTGGTATTTTTGTTTCGGAACTGTTTAAGCGTCAAAACATTATTTTTACGGTTGTTACGCTTCCACGGTTCGGCCTTGGACAGTGAGGAAAGTACAAATGTTGCAAAATGTAAATTTATAGAGCGGAGCCACCGGAGTAAAACGTTTTCCTAAGTGCTCCTAACCAACGCTTTTCACTCTTCGCGGTTCGTTTTGATTTAAATCTTTTTTTCTTCTGTCGTTGTTGTGTTTCAATTTCATTATCTTGCTCTGGGTGGCTGGCTAGCAGACGCTCACGCGTACGGGCCCCCGCCTATCTGCCTAGCTTTGCGAGCCACACAGAGTACCTCAAGTTCCGCTAATAAAGATGAATGAATGAATGGATGAATGAATAAATTGCTCTTTTTTATATTTACACCCGGTAGTGCGATCCTTTGTCTCAACTTGTCGACTCCGTAATTGTTAATGTAGCAGCAGTATCATGTCAAATTCATTCATGGCAATACTTTTGTAACTCCAGAAATATGTAGATTTTACTATTTCGGTACCTTGCCCTTTTTTATTTCACACATCCTTCTCTTCATTATCATTTTTTTTATCTCTGTATAACCGACGTTGTGAACTCCTCGTTAGAAGCTTTATACTTGATACTTCAGGAGTTCTGAGGTAGTACAAGATGCAGTTTTAGCACTGTTCACGCCACATTCAGTTCGGCACTTTATTGACGCATTAGCCGCTTTATTTAGAGTCAAGGTAGCACCACTGCGTAACTATTGATCCTTCGATACATTAGTGTCTCGCTGATGCATTATTTACCCAGTAGTCTTCTACCGATCAGTCAACAATTCCGGCTTGCACTCTCGACTTGACAATTCAGAGTAGTGCCATCAAAATGGACGTTTCCTATCCGCACGGATGCATCAAAGGGATTCCGGGTTGGAAAGCAGACCGTACGTGGGCTTCCTTTTAGTTTTATTAATTTATGTATTTTTTAATTTTTTTTAATTCTCGACGTCATATATATACGAAGCCATAAGAGATCCATCAGGAGGGAGAGTGAACCGTTCTTCGGGACGCATATGTTTCCACATGCCAGTGCGTACTCCACTTGATACGATCGAATTGTTCGCGAAAGTTGCTCAAAATTTCACCTGTGACCGCGTCTTGTTTAGTACTTCTTTTTCTTTGAAATGTGTATCTTTGCTTTTGTTTTTTTTTTCCAGGCCGATTGGATTCATGGGTGGCTCATCTGTACAAGTCGATGCGTCAGGGTTGGGGCGATCTCTTATCTTTTTACTTTGCACTGCGAATGAAGCTTCGCCTGTGGAAGGAAGGTGCTGATAAAATAGGGAGGCTTCCGTATAAAATCGAACAGAACTGTTTTAAGTCGCGGTTCGTGGCGTCGCTCGCGCTCTAGCGTCGCGCTCGTTAGGAGATATTGCAAGATGCGCTGGCTTCAACGCTGACACTAGTGATGACGCGTGGGACGGAAAGGCGCTGGCCTTGTATATTCTAAATATATTGTGCGTAGCCAGAAAAAAAACGGGCGAGAGAAGAACCCTTTGGAATATTTTCTTCGTCATAAATGCACGTGGGACCAAATTGTAGCTTTTTGCTTCCGTTGAGTGTGGCGTCAAATCAAATTACTGGTGTAACCCTTCAAGAATATTTTTTTTAGTTGGCTGCCGACAATTAAAAGATCAATACCGCTATGTCAATTTCGAAGTTGGTTAAGATTTTGTTTTGTGTGTGCAATGTTAAAGGTCGCAGGCTACCGTAACCAATATATTGGTCATCAAAAATGCACCACGCACTACAGTAATGCCACCGCTTCAGTGAGAAAATTCAAAGGCCCTCGTAACGAACTGTTTTAAGCCGCGAAGTGGCACTGCTAATAGATTAAAAACAGTCTGTAGACTTTGTTTTAGACGGTTTGCGGATACAGCGGGAGCGCATTGTCGCTGTTTTAGTCTAGACAATAACAGACCGCTTTTGTAGCCTCAGAGGCAGCGTATAAATCGACACGCTGTTTACAAACAAGCTCGCGTTTGTCCACATCAGGTGTGGGCACTGCGCGTGCGCAGAAACCGAATTCGCGTGAAGTGAAGCATCTGCGCATGCGCAGCTGGCGTCGACAGCGCCACCTCAGCAGTGTCACGTCAGGGTTGCGTGTTGGTTTATAAGACAGTCTTGATCGCCTGCACTGCACTGCGCTGTTGAGTGGTTGCCGCGTTCACAATGCCTTGGATATTTTTTTTGCGAAGTGTCGCGTGCTTTACAACGATAGGCGCCAGTAAGCACAGCACCAAATCTCAGTCTATTCTACACGCGCGTCTTTGTTGCAGGGCGATGCGAGGCGCGTTCTACGTTCTCGTCCAAGTAGCAGCAGTCACAGAACTCGTCAACCAATCTAGCAGTACTAACTTTTTTTTTCGTTTGTCGTCATGTTTTCTTGCGACCTTAACTAAATGCCTTGTCACCGATAGCGCACCCCTGGCGAGGCGGCGCGTACGGGCCCGTCAGATGACTCGTCTTTTTCATTTGCCCAGCAGAGAAATACCCACCGCCAATTTTTACGAACCGCTGTGAATGGTGAATTTCGTCACTGAAAGGTGAATCTCGTCACTGGGCGTTGCCCTCCGACGTAGGATGGCCATGGTGCTCCCGGCGCTCCTCATGCGCTTGGTTTCGGTTTACGCTGGACTGAATGGCAAAATTTCGACAATTAATATCTTCAAACTACGTGCGCTTTTCGGGATTTTCAAAAATTGGGCTGGCCTTAAAGAAGTACTGCCTTCAAATCTGCTATATAAACCACTGCCCTAAAAACTGTAATTAAAATGGCAATTAGTGACTTTTCTGTTAATTATTCGTCTGGCAGCTCGATTTTTTCCGGAGTGTAATGTCCGCCTCGCCGTTCAACCTATCTGTGAAAACGCCATCAGTGCTGCTCTTATAGTTTATTTTTAAAACTTATGTTACACTTAAAAGAAACACCATATATATATATATATATATATATATATATATATATATATATATATATATATACGGAACGTCGTCCAATCAACCTATGAGTACAGCTTAGGCAATACCCTCTCCCGAGCTATATATATATATTATACTCGGAGTAATAGCCGCACTGTTTATGAAAAAACCTGAGGGTTCGCTTTTCCGCGGAGAACACGCAGATTGCCAATCACTGCAACCGACAGCATGATTCCGGTGGTTTACAGGACAGAGATAACGTCTTCGCGCGAAGATACCATATGTAAAGAATGCATTTGTATGGAGAATTGTGTTCTCGATCTAGTTATTCGCTATGTTATTTATGCACAACGCGATGATTGGAAATATATGTGTTCTGATAGTGAAGCGGAGGCAACAGCTTGTACATAAATAGTGCGGCTATTACTCGAGTAAATACGGTATTTGTGCGTAGCGTACATGCATGCGTGCGTGCGTGCGTGCGTGCGTGTGTGTGTGTGTGTCTGTAGAATATGCGTGTAACATAAACCCAAGAGGTTTGGGTGGCTCCCTCTAACGACGAAGTGTGTGGAATCAGTTATCAGAAAATATTCATGAATTATAACGCTAGCAAGTTTTCATGGGCACATTCATCCGCCGATTCCCAATTATTACTGCAGAATTGCATTCTAGCGCAAGGTAACTCAGATTTTGCTTGCACGTTTGGCATGGCATCGCTTCCGATAAGAGTGGGAAAGGTAAAATTGTGAAGAGGGTAAGGTGGCCCTTTCCACATTTGCACTTGTCGCTTTCTTTCTACATTGACGAGTTGCGATACCTGCGTCACAGTCACGTGATGCGCATGTTAACAGGTAATAAATCTCTCTCTCCCCTCCCAAACACTCTCCATCGTCCCCGTCTGTGCATCCTTCTCGTGTTGTATGGATGTGTTTTACGGCAGAAGAGCAAAGGCTTTGGCATCCCAACTTTTTGAATCTGGACTTTGAAAGACGAATCAGAAGACCGATGCCGAGGGAAGCGTCAATCTTGCGAAATTCAGAGAAGGTGATGAAGCAACACTTCGAAAGAAAAACAAAACAAAACGAGAAGGCTGTAGCTGAGCGTGAGAAAGGGCAGTGGATGGCGGCGACGACGTGGCGGTGTGCCTGAGGATCGATGGCCGAAAGTGAAAGTGGGCTTCTGATACGTTTCTCAAAAAATGCTAGCGTGTGATGATATGAGCGTATGATGAAAATACAGTCACCATATTTTAAATCATTCTATACCGCGTTTCTTGTGTCTTTTTCAGCGAGCTATACTTTATACTAGAGCAGAATCGAAGTCGTTTGGCCTCGAACGTTATGACAGACTCTCGTCAATTATATGACGCTGCGATCGCTTCGGTGCCTGTGTTCATTCTCGACACGAATGAAAAGGAGTCTTGTACTATTAGAGTTTCAGCGTGTAAATTGATTTAGTCTGACAGGCTTTCCCCGAACCTCTCTGTTTTTAATAAAGGCTGTCAAAAGGGGAGAAGCTGAGGACTAAAAAAGAAGTATGTCTCTAAGAAAATATGGTGTGTTGTCGAATTTTTGTAATCTCTGAAATCTCTGGTCTAGCTTATTCATTCGCGTGGAAGTTTTCAACTCAAACAAGTCGGCATAAGAACAAGTACGGCCTTTCAGGACTGAAATATGCAATAGCTGCAAGGCAAGCGCTTTGAGCTAGGTAAGTATAAATATTTGAGCAAAAGTGTGTTCCGGAAAAACCAACCCTCTCTGTTTTCGAACGCTGCATGTAATGTGTTTTAAAGGTATGCATGCTCCTGCGCATGCAGTAGTAAAATTTATATTTACCGTGCTCGATGCCGCCGTCGAAGTACTAAAAGATAAATAGAGAGAAGGGGTCCTCACCGTGGGTTTCGTGCAGTGCTCTGAGAACCATGTTTGACTGCCCGCCACATTTTTCTAATCACAAAACGATGAGACTGTTAACTGTTTGAAGAAAGTATTTTTTTTTTTGTAATACATACAGTTTAAAATGTTCATGTTTCATTAAATTATTAATCAACGCCTGTGATTAGCCTCCTCTAGCTCCGCTTCACGTCACCATAGTGGCACGGCGTCAACTCAATAATTAGACCGTAGCCAACGTTAGTAGATCAGCTCGGTTAGGGAACTTCCCATAGGCGCTACTTGCATGAGAAGTACCCCTCTCTCCTCACGTCTCGCCTCCCGTTGGTCGACGCGCCACCGTTCTCGGAAAAAGGGGAGGGGGGGAGGAGAAGGAGGGCTGCTATGATAACTACTGCGTATTCTACGTATTACGTATGTTTCAAAGCAGAATGTACAGAGCAGAGCGTCTAGATGGCATTTCGCCGTAATCTATGTAACAGGCCGTTTTGAAACGAAAACTTAGATGACGCTTCAAACGATGGGAGGCGAACTGAAGGGAGTAATGAGGGGGTATCCGCCGCCGCGGGAGTTCCACAACTGAGGTAAGCCAGTGACGTTGACTCTAGCCTTCATCCGACAGTCCTTCGACTCATTGACTACTGGCCACTGGGCGCAGCCTGAGGCAGCACTCGTCACCAACCTGTGTCGTCTGCCCTCGGCTGCGATGACGTCAGAATGCTAGTGTATGGGGCCTTGATTATTCTATACTTTGAGAAATTTGAAGCATCCACCTTCCCGTACAACACACGGGAAAGCCAATCGCTGCATTCTACGAAGGGAGCTCAGCCAATGACAGCGCTGAACATATGTTTAGACCTAATTAGGAACGGTATGCTGTGCGACACTGAGCACAACATATTG
>JAZHYW010043481.1:12500-17236 GCA_037355805.1 Ixodes ricinus
AATCGCCTAATGTGCGCTGCCCTTTTTGTCTACTGAGCTGTGTTCTGAGTGCGTTCTTACCTTGCGCGCAGTATCTCACTTTTGCGAAAAAACAAACGCTGCGCATGCGTTAACAACGCGGTGACTCGTATTATTTGTTTTTGTCAGGGTGGTATAAATGTTATTCAGAAGAGAAGGCTTTCTCATGACGCCGTCGTCAGTGGACCTCCAACGCGCCCCAAGCGGACAAACAGGCTGAAGCATGAAGAGAGTAGCCGCAAGCGGCAGACACCTGCGTCACGCCCACATCATGCGCAGGCCTTCTTTTCCAGGTGGCACTGGTGATAGGCGCTCGAAAGATGTAAAGGAACCGAAGATTTCTCGGTGCAGTCACTGCGAGCTTAAAAGTGCCCGGAGGAGGTTTCTGAAAGGCCTAAATCACTCTGCGAGCACTAAGCATCCTAGAAATCCATAAAGCATAACGATGCGTGGCCGGATTCCTTATTAAAAAGAAAACAATCAAAGCTGGAACACACCGAGGTTCTCTCCGGTGATGGAGAGAACCTCTGTGTTCTGGCAGCCAAGACGAAGTGGGACCAATGAAAACGCGACATTTCGTTGAAATTGCAAACGCTGTTATTACAAAATGTGTATGCATTCCGATATGATATAAAGCCAAAAAGTAGTAGTCTAAAAATGTTCATTTTTCGCGAAGTGGGAACATAATACGGCAATAATCGTCTCAAAAACTGTGCACTACGTTTTTTTAAAAAATATTTTTCTTGTTTTTCCGGGAGTGATGTGTCCGTTCGTGAGATCTCAAGCACACGCTCGCTGGAGTTGAATCGTAGTCCGGGCTGTAGGGGCAACAAGCCGCGCGCGTTCGAGATATCACTCCGCCATTCCACCGGTCGGAGGCGTGAGGATCCTTCGCTTACCATTGGCTGACATTTGTCCCGGTTTCGGAGCATGCTCCTCTTATCGCCGGAGATGACCTCGGTGTGTTGTGACCTTTGAATGCTTTTTTAACAGAGAAATCAACCACGAATCATCTTGATTTTGGAATTTCTGTGATCCCTAGAACCTGCAGAGTAAGTTATCGCCATATTTAGGCGATTTCAGGAACCTCCTTGGGGCACCTTCAACAAACGCGGAGCGTGGCCCGTCCGGAGCGTCTTGTCGCTTTGCAGACAATGCGATTGAGGCATCAGCGCATAAGGACTGCGAAGACAAAATGACGAAGCACAATACGTGAACACAATAACCTCCGTGTCTTAAGCTGGCTGTTACTATAGGCCAGAATCTGCTCTGTTCCATGGGCGCCGCCATGTTTGTTTATCCTGACACCATGGTACAGTAGGGGGCATCGCTTTTTGCAAGAATTCGTTTTTTTTTTAACAGCGAATCTGTATATGGCTAGGGATCAATGCATTTTTGGTATCAGTGTGCAGAAACTATATTGCATGGTAAAGCGCTCTTATATACGAAAATGCATATACTCCCCATCACCTCGATGTGCATTTTGATGACGCAAGACGTCGAAACTTCTAGTAAGGGAGATACATCCGAGAACAAAGGGCCTCCTCCTGCTCGAGTTGGGTGACGTCACTGCTTTACATATGTAAAAGCAGCTGCTTTTGTATATGTAAAGCGTTACATGTACAAATTTAACTTTAGCAAAACATTTCAGAAAAGTTGTAATGGAACCTATAAGTGTATATCATAGTGATCACAGAGCAATCATCCCTACCATTTGAAAATGATGTATATATACTGTAAATAAACATTAGGTGAAGTGCTTTTGTATATCTCTTGGTGAATTATGTGTCGTGGTGCTCTACAGCTTCGCTGACTAACCACCTTCACATGAGTGGAATGGCTCACAATTTTTAGAAACCTTCGCACATGACGTAGTGCAAGAACGTCAGAAACGCAAAGTCACGAAGCTCCAAAAACAACACCAATGCAAGAGTGTAGTAAAAAGCGAAATCTTGTATTATGCACTGTCCCTCTCTTCACAAGAACCTGGGTTTGATATTATTTTCCAATTTTATCACTAGGGGTTAGGATTTCGGACACTGGTCAATAGAGCAGTGCCCGAATTCTAGCCCCCAGCGGTAAGAATGGAAAATAATCATCTTAAGCGCAGGATCTTGTGAAGAAAGGAGCTGCTACAAAGCAAGACTTTTTTTTGTTGCTTTTTTCAACATTTTTGGAATTGGTGTCGTTCTTAGAGGTTCGTAATTATGCATTTCTGACGTTCATGCACTACGATATGTGCGAAGGTTTCTAAATTAAACGGAGTCCTGCAAAAGCGCCGCCTTCCTACTGTGTCATGGCGTCAGCATAAACAAACATGGCCCCGCCCATGGAACAAAGCAGACAATGTCTATAGCGTATGCGGTCGTGCACGTTATTTTATTGTAAAGAGTAGTGGAGCTGACGCACAGGTAAATCAGTTCGTGTTTCATCATGCACACAACACACCACAGATCACCCGAACCTGACACGATTTCGTTTTATCTAAAGACTATTCGAGAGAGTTCATTGTTACATAAGAACTAAACGAGCTTTTCACGACAGTCGCACACAAACACAAAAACGTAAACGGCTAGTCACATTACTGCGCAGATTGAGCGTTCGCACGGAAACGCCTCAAACACCAAACACCGCACTTTTTTTTCAGTTTTAAAATAAATTGAAGCCACGGCCATGAGGCCGTAAAGCGCGGGTCTTGCAATAACGCAGAATTGCAGACGTCACGCCGGTTCGGTCTTGTGGGGGCTCGTGACAAATTTCTGCCACTTTCTGCTGCTTCCAATTCTTTGACTCCGGGGTCTCGTTTCTGAAACAGAATTCCCTCGGTAAATTTGTGTTCCAGTTTTCTTTTTTTGTTTTTTTCGCGTGTCCTTTTTCGTAATTGAAGACGCTCAGGAAGAACCCTGCCTGACCGATGAAAAGTGGACGGCTTCAGGTGGCCTTCCGGGAAGCCGTTTTTCAAAGTGAAGATAAATGGCCATCTCCAATGACGGCCTCTCGTATTATTTAATTGCTCCATGAGATTATGCGTGAGTGCTCGAAACGTACGTCTGAGGGACGTATACTTTGGGACGCAGTTAGCTCAAAATAGAACTTTGGTGTGTTTGTTATCTTTTTATTTTTTAGTCCTACGATTTAATGTTGAAAAACAAATGCCGAAATCTGCGTATATAACAGACGTACGCTAGTACGCTACGCCAGTGGATTGATAATATCCATCTTGCTTCGAAGAAAAAAAAAACCTGCGACCGTTTGTTCTTGGCTAACTATGTCGCGCAATGTATGTCGAATTATTGTCTTGGCTCTGGTCAAATTTCTACTATGCGGTAGATGATGTGACGTAGTTACGTAACACCCGCGTTCCCTCAAGATCAATGTCAAGGGCACGTCTTCCTGGTTGGTTATAACACTCACCAGATCAGACTAAATATAGCGCAGGATTTGGCATCGCTCTGTTTTCTTTCTAAGTGAACACTTTCCTTTAAGCATTTTTTTAGAAGACATTCTTGTTTGTTTTTTGTGTGAAGACTCGACGTTTCTGCGTAAGGCTTCTAGCTCGCATTTACAAAAATAAAAACCATAAGGGTATGTCACCATTTTCAAGGAATATGAATGCTCGTTATGCTTATATCTATAAAAATTATCGTACCTTTATTTGATCTAGAGAAATCTAGATATAGCGTTACAAAAGCGAACACAACTCGAGGACTGTTTTACAGCTGTACATTCAACAAAAAATCCCGCACTGTAAAAACAAAAAAAAACAACAATTTGTTCAAACCTTTGATTTAAAAAAAAAAATCTTGATGGTCCTTGTTAGGACAGAAACAGGCGTGCGCTTCTGAAAATAACTGGAAATACCATGGAGGTAGGAGGCTTCTTGAGGCGACATGACGCCACCAAAGATGAAGCCAGAAGTGTTGAGGCACAGGCCTTTAACGATTACCAAAACCAAGAGAGAAGCTTCCTACCTCCATATAAAATATTGACCTTTCCAAGTTTTTCTCCTTAGTCTTGTTCCTCTGAGTTAGCTCTGGTGACGCGCTATAACACACAATGCCTGTTATTCATATTTTGTCACGGCAAACTTTAAACCTAACCTCATATCTTGTCCTTTGTTTAGCCCACAAGAAGATTGCGAGTGTCCAGTGTAACTTTTACTCGGAAAGAGTCTAATGTAGCGCAATTTATTTGACAATACATTTAGAACCAAAGCCCAAAGAAGCCAAAGTTTAGGACAAAATGTCTTTTTTCTTTGGGCAGAGTCGGGTATTTTTTCCCTGATTCGGCAGACAAATCTCAAAGTTAGGCTTCACTTCTATTTGTTCCGTTCACACGTGGCAACTCTGGGCCTAGATTGCCGAATAAGTGAAAAATTAAGGCTTAACTGCTGGTTCTCTGGTTCATACGAGAAAATTTTTGGCTCAATTTTGAAACTGGCGATTACGTAGAGAGCTGTAGAAGAGCTTCATAAACGCTAAGTAAAACTACTCTGACGCTAACTTTAAAGAAAAATCGTAGTAGGCCCGAGTTAATCCTAAAACAAATTGCCAAGATTTTGCTAATTCAAGTGTTTGTCTGACGTGCGACCTAGGATAATCGTAGGTTGATTGCCTCCTTTAAGATACTTCACCCCATGGTGGGAGGTCACCAATTAGAGGAAATACCACTTACGCCGAAAAGACAGCTTTTACGCTCTGGTGATCTCCCTGGGACGT
>JAZHYW010043483.1:0-17510 GCA_037355805.1 Ixodes ricinus
AAGACGTTTACCCTACTTGCACTTATAGATTGCCCAACTTTTCTAGGGTGTTCCTGTCGACACGTGCACCTCAATACCGCTTTCAGAAAGCTGAGTACAAGCTCTCCAGAGAAGCTACAGCTGCACACACTGATGTCCAGAGCAGTGGTTCTCAAGAAGCGATGGAGGACCCCATCCACCAGGAGGAAGGGTAGGGTATTGGTCGATTACAATGACAAAAAATTGGGGGACTATCATTCGGGGTAGTGCATTCAGACGGCGGCAGCTTTTTGTTTCTTTTCGTCTTACGCTCACGCTGTCGCGGAAGTGGAAGACGTCACGACTAACAGCTGCCACTGTAATTATTTTCGCTCATGCTCACGCCGGCGCTAAATTTTTTCGCCAAATTTAGCGGGGAAACTGAACTGATGCAGAGGACACGTGACGTCAATTTTTCTACTAAATATAGCGGGGAAGCTGTTTTTGTCTGTAGGTCCTGCAACGTCAAGTCACGTAACATAAACTTTCTCGCCGAATTTAGCCGAAACTGAATTGGTGCATAGGTCACGCGATAGCCAATTTTTCCGCTAAATTTAGCGGGGAAACTGAATTCGCTTAGTGCTCACGCTGTCGTGAAACAGGGGAGAGGAGCTTGTAACAGTTACCACTGTAAAAAGGAATGATGATTAAAACGTAGAGTGCACAAAGACAGGACAGAAGAAAGAGGAGATGTAATTGCTGGATTTACAACTGAAGTTTAACCCCTGAGCCTTTTTTTCATTTTTTGGCAAATTTTTACCCTAAACTGCTTTTCTTTTATTTTTTTTTCATTTTTATTGCACGTTTGGCTCAAGCTGCCTGTTCAATAAGAAGTAAGCCACCGGTCGCTATATTTAAAAATGTGTACAATAAAATAACATGTGCTGCCATCTCTTGGCAGCGCTGACAACTACGCCCTGAACGAGCCTGGGTCGTCCAAAGCAGCCAAGGGGCGTAGCGAGGTGTGCGAACAAGCTACGCTCGACCAAAACGGTTTGGGGACGGCTCTAAGTGGACAAGCTAGGCTTGTCCAAAACGGTTAAAAAATTAATCATCAAGGTGCAACCCTATATTTGACGACAAAACCAAGGAAAAACACACAAACTCAATGGCACACCAGTAGATTCCAGCACCCTCATCAAGGTCGCTATCCTTGTGCAAGAGATTGTAACATGTTACCAGATAACAAAACTAGATGGGGCGCATAACAACCTCCTTAGGAGTGCAATCATCTCCGCTTCAATGATTTCTCTGGTCAGGGCATTGCCACCTTTTCCAATGACTCAGCATTTTCCAAAATCAGCAGCACACCCGCAATCCCAACAGTGAATACCTAGTGTCCCGATACCACCCTGTTTCCAACACTGTTACAGTGTAAACAGGGCAGTATCAGGAGACATTCACGGTCAAGTCTGTGGGTGGGCCGCTGATTTTGGAAAATGCTGTCATTGAAAGAAGCGGCAATGTCTCTGACCAGAGAAATCATTGAAGTGGAGATGATTGCACAGCTAAAGGAAGCTTATGTAAGCGCCCCATTTGTTTAACAGCGAAGATGTTTATGGCTGGGATTCCATGCATTTTTACTGTGTGTCAACAAAAACTCAAGCCATGTCTAAGACCGCACCACCCTCTCTTTGTCATCGTGCCAAGCGATTGCGTGCCTAGTTTTCTTTCCTTCCCCGTGGTGGCGGTCCCATTGCGCGTTTACTTTCTGCTGGGTGGCGGTCCCATTGCACGCGTCTCAGTTTCCTCTCAGCCTCGGGCGGCGTATAGTCCTCGACACATGTGTGCGTACCTTTTGTCACAATGACCACCGATCAAGACAATAAATGTGTTCGTACCTTTATTCAAAATTCTGTCACATCTGTGTTGTGTGCTAAACAGTTTTGCCAGTCATCCACCTTCACAGAGTGGAATGGCTCATGATTTTGTTATCCGGTAAAGAGTTACAATTTTTTGCACAACAACAGCATGCAAGAAGTTATCTTTTCTTGGTTGGTTGTCGAACATAAGATTGTGCCTTGACGATTAGACTTCAGTTGTAAGCTCAGCGATTGTTTGTCCTATTTCTTCTGTCCTGTCTTTTGTGCGCTGTACCTTTTAATTGTTATGCCTTACCAACATGCCCAATTATGCCTTACCAGCATGCCCAATTATGCCCTACCAACACGTCCAAGCTTCTATTTTGGACAAAAAGGTAAATGAAGGGTCTAAATGCATGTAAACTGATTTTGAGGCTCCTGAACGGAGAATAATCAACCCTACTGACTCAGTGTATGTGGAGCCGAACAGCCAGCATCAATAAAAAAATAAGTTGTAGTGCTTGGCTTGACTGACAGTCTGAGGTTTAGGGGACAACAAGAAGGCCTTCAGAGACCCCAAAGGGTCTGTGGACCCAGGTTAAGAACCACTGTTCCAGGGGCACTTTCCTCCAGAGCAAAAAAAGGCATTCAACAAATTATTTTCCTGGCTAAAAGAGTCTTGTACCACAATCGTCTTTCAGCTCCTCATGCTTGACCGAATTGGGTTCCTAGTGGTCTACAATTTTAATTGCCTAAGAGAGAAAGTTGAATTCCCAACCCAGGGGTCAATCAAAGAGAGCAGTTGTCAGGACTTGTTTATACTTCTTTGACAAGAGTGGGCTGCAATGTGTCAGATTTACCACATTCATCCGTCCGCAACCTGACTCCCAGGGATAATTCTCTGGTGAACAGAAAATCAAGGCACCTATTTCCAGCAAAAAGAACTTCCGGCATTGAAGAAAAGGCACTGAAGCCTCGGTGGCGCAAGCTACCGCCCATTATAGAGGGTACATCCGTCAACGTCCACCCATCCACCTTCTGAATGACCCAAAAGTATGAAACTGAATTGTATTCAAAAATGACTTCAAGACCAAAGAAGAATGAATGGAGTTCAGAATTTACAGAAGGCATTCAAAACTAGCACACTAATTTCTTTCTTTTTCACAAATTCATTCATTCAGGTAGATATCTCCATGGGTGGTCTTGCACTACCAGCCCCTTGGAGAAATTTTCATTGGTGCAACTCTGTCCACTACTTTGCTGTTACAAGCTGTCTGGTACGTGCCAAAATCAAGCATTCCAAGGATCCATTTGACACCATGAAATACGTAGCAGACGGAAGCTTTCACAATCACACCCAACAACAAAATGGTGGACTGATGTCATGCAAAAAATACTTGTAGACAAACTAGTATAGTTGGTGACAGGATAATAACCCATTAGCTGCTCTGCCCCAGCATGCACTTGTTGCCTTCCACCCAGCTTTAGCTGCACCTGCGACGATGTGTTACTGAATGCAGAAAGCTCAACGCTTAATTAAGAATGCACGTCCATTGAGTTCCTAACCTGTCACAAACTATGGGCTCTGTTACGACACTCAAAGTCTCACAAAAGGCCAAAGCCAGAAACACTCTTGGCTGGTTTGCTGGTGAGTGTAGGTACCTTGCCTGTCAATTAAACTAGTAGCAGCAAGAGGGATTTTGAGGTCACGTGACCAGCTTTATGGGAGGAAAGTGCCTAGCAGTCCAACTGATTCTGCTGAGCAGACTACGCCTGTGCCTGCCATTTTCTTGAATTCTTGCTTGACATAACCTTCCCCAGAAATAACTGTACACGCCACAGCTAAAGTACACAAATGCGATTAATTTTGCTTACATCTCAAGCCTGTTCTCTCTCTTTCTGCATGCAAAATATAACTTGAAGAATCGAAGCAAGGACAGACTTACGGCACTCATTTTTACGGAGCTGGCCACGTGACATCAGAAACCGCCGCTTGCCAATTTTAACATCCAGGTGATATACCCGCCATCGGCAAGCAAAAGCAAGCACCCAAAACGGCAGACACACGTTTTCGGTGTGGACGGGATGGACGGCAAAGAGGAGGGCACAGAGGAGGGAGGCACGTGGCGCCCCCTGGAGGAGGCCGGGAAGAGCGCCCCAGGCAGAGCAGGGACACTGCCGCGTGCAGGGCCAGGTTCACCAGGTGGAACTGGGGGCGCTCAGGCCGCCTGCCACCAGGCAGTTGAGCCTAAACGGGGAGAAAGTAGTGACCTCTTGCAAGTCTGACACAACTATGCAGTGACTGCCAAACACAAGATGCTGCCAGCGGGCATCAAGGAAGCTTGGTGCTCTCATACCACCTTCATCTAAAGGAAAGTTGGAGGCAATAAACAGAGGCTCTGCGATTGGCTCTTGCAGCCAGTGAGCCCAGTTTGCCATAATGGCAGCCAAATGGCTTAGTGGCAGCCAATATGGTTTGGACTGCCAATGTGGTTTATAGTCTGTCGCAGGCATGGAGGTAGCAATGAGAGAAGGTGATATACCAGCTCAAACCAGCGAAACAAGAAAATCTCAAGTGAAGTTGGAAGTATAGGTCGCGGTTGGTGAGAACGCCCCCAAGGGTGCCCAAGTCCGTCCAATAGCGTCTTTCGGTTTTGGTCATCGTTAAGGGTGTGTTCCTCCAAATCGGAAGCCTCCCAGGCATGACCTCTGTCTGGTGGCATCATGTCGCCTCCAGAAGATTCCTACCTCCATGGTCGCAGGTTAAGAAAAACAGGACACGCTCTTCCCACAAAGCCCCCAATCTTCCCACTTTAGAAGAGCAAATGCTGGAGAGGAGGCGAGTGGAGAGGAGAAAATGACCAATCATGGCGAGCAGAAAGCTTTCTGGGAGGGGCTTGTCCTACCTTTTTAAACTCCAACAGACTGTAGTATAGTAAAGTGTACTTACACTTTCACTGGTTGAGGTTACATACCAAATAAAGCGTAATACACCGAAATGTATCTCACCCTCTAAATTGCATAGCTTGGATTCAGGCAATTTGTGTGACAGGGAAGGCAAGTTATGCTTTGATGACAATAGGAACTGCACACTTGTAATATTTCCAGGCTATTGCCCTTTTGCTACCTTTTCTGGTGCAGCGGTAACTGGTTTGGCTTTTTCATAGATTTTAGATGATGAAGTCATGTCAATTTATTATGCTGAATCCAGTGACAGGTAAGTTGTAAAAAAATGAAGTACATGAAACTCTCTTAATCAAATATCGAGCCTTGTAACAAAAATTCTTTTGCTATTCGAGGAAACAGGCTTATAGCAAACTTTGTCAAATAACTTGACTCTAAAAAATTCAATCATAAGCTTTAAATTTTTTTAAATAGATTAATTTTTGCTTTGCCAGTGGTCATAAAAAGCATAATCTTATGCTTTTTATGACCTTTTATGCTTTTATGACCCTAAAAAGCATATTCTTATGCTTTATGACCATAAAACATGCTTATAAAAAGCATGTTTCATGGCTTTTATTACCTTAATTAGATGGCACACAACTTCAAAAAATCTTACATGCACTATGTAGTCAGTGCACATGACCAGAAAAGAAGAGACGCTGTATCTGTGCACCTGATTCTCAACCAATGGCTATTGCACCAAAAAAAAAAAAAAAACATTTGAGCAATTTTTTTTTTTAGGTGGTTTGAGTTTTTGTGTTTGTGTTTCAGTAACATGAATAAAACCAATATCACAAAATGTGTTCTTCCATGGCATTCTTTAAAGTTTGTTGTTGACTTTAAAGCATGTTTCTTTTCATTTTCCTACATTGTACTGTGATTCTTTACACTTTCCACGAGGTCTAATCACCCGATATGGTCGTATAATATATATGTAAAATACCAGGCAAGCGCCCACTCAAAATTTAGAGATAATTGCGAGAAAAATGGGGGATGGGAACTCGATCCAGTCATCGATTTTACATATCAATGTACTGTGCATATTTTTCTCAAATCTTACAAATTTGCCAATGGGTTGCTTAGTGTGGAACGGGCGGATGCGCGGTATTCTACGGCGAGTCATGCGATGCCGCCCTTACACTTCCCCACCCTCCCAAAGCGGCTTTTGGATCTTTTCTGCAATGTCAAATCACGTGATATGGTCATACAATATAATTGCGTGTTCACCCACACGCTTCCACCTTGGCATAGCAAAGTAATCTGGCTGATAGTGGTGTATGAGCACAAATTCTTGGAATCCTAGGTTCGAGGAAGACGTTTGGAATTTCCATTTCTTATCAATAGACTCTTTCCAAAGTGTGTGCCATCAGTAGCTGCTGAGTCAATTATCGGATTTGCAATTATTTGAGCACGCACTCAATCACGTATTAGATACCAGGGCTGCGTCAGTGTTTGGCGTGAACTCAGCTAGCTAATACTACGAAAATGAGAACTGGAGCCCAGCGTTTGGCAAGGACTCAGATTCAATCTACCTTTGTACCTAGAGAGCATGGCGACCGCCTATGTTGCTTAGCTTGGGCTTTGAAAAAGGGTCTATCTCGGGTCTTTCTGTGTAGATATTTCTCCTAACTCCACGTACGAGGGGTGGACCCAAAAAGAAACCGAACTAAATTTTTTTTTTTTTTGCACTTGTTTGTTCCGCCTCTCGAGCACAAACGTTCAATCTCCTTCAAAGCGCTCTCCACTTGCACTAACACACTTCGTCTAATCTTTTAATCCATGTGTGTTGAAACATTGTTTAAATTCATCTTTTAGGATGCTACGACAGCGCCTCCATCGTTTTTTTCTTCACCCTCAGCAACGTCAGCAAAACGCTTTCCTAGGCATTTCTCTTTTCATTCTAGGGAACAAAAAAAAAAAAAAAGCCGCAGAGCAAGGTCGGTGTAGGCAACGGCTTTTACCAGTTCAATAGTTGTCTGTTCCACCTTTTTCCCGAGCAAAAACAGAATTTAACGCCACTGCCGCTGTTCACAGAAATCAGAACATTGCAGAAGCTGACGCCTGCCATCGAAACACTTGTCACTGTAAACCCCGGCCGCTAACTTTAGTCCTAACCTTCTTCGAGGGACTTGAATTGGGCCTGATCGGCTCCCAGCAATGTCGACTCTGTCAACTCCTGGCGGCAAGAACGCGGCACTGCATAGAAAGCTTCCGCTTAAAAAAGAATTAGTTCGGTTTCTTTTGGGTCCCCCTCATAATACACCTCGTGACAATTTTTCCCGCCGTACTGTAACGCTATTCTGGAGGGGATCCCAGCCTTTAAACGCGTTCTGGGTTAGAAATCTCGAAGAGACAGCTCGTCGGCGTCCCTTCAGAGATGGGTCGGGCCTCACTCACTTGAAGGTGAGCGTGGTGAGGGGACGGTATGACTTGTGACTTGAGGGCGCCAGCAGCCGGGTGCCCCAGAAGTCGCGTCCTCGAGCAGGCGGGACAGCGGCGTCTCGGGGCGCACGTTGGCGTTGTTCACCACGGCCTCCGAGTCGTCAAAGACAAAGTCCCCGCTCACGCTGTTGGCGAAGCAGGCCAGCGAGGCCACCACCACCAGGCAGGGCCCCAGGCGGAGGGCCCAGGGGGGCACCGGCAGCGCCCGGTCCCAGTGGGGTCCCTCGATGCGGTCGCTGCCCCTGAAGGCGCCGTTCTTGACGCCAGTTGCATTGCCGGTTGTGGTCGAAGAGCTGAGTCATCCTGCCAGCATCTTCCTTGCGCACGTCATGACCGACGTGGCACGACCTGTACGCTCGGATGAAAGCCTTCTTGAAGGTCAGTCCGGCCACTCTACGCAAAACTGAACTCACCTCGCTAATGATAACATTCATTTATAGACCATTCTAGCAATGTCGCTCAGAAAACAAGGCCCTCAAAGCAGCAGATGCGTCCGTTTTGAAGGTGTCATGTGCTAACATCGCACTTGCTGCGAGACACGCTGTGAGATGCACTGGTGGTGATGACGTTTGGGGGGAAAGGCTTCTAGATAGTACTAATTATAGCCATCATTTTTGTCTGCTGGACTGTGGAAAATAATTTTAGCATGTGCAGTAGCTCTCTTCTGCAGAATACCTGACGCCGCACATGCATCCACCGTCCAGCAGCTTAGCATTTTTCGTCTGAGTGACAAGTGCTTAAAAGGTGTATACCTTGCATAACCAATGCAAGTAGATGAAGACCCAATTATGTTATTGCTATGTTCTTCTGTGTAATGAGCCAATAAAAGCACCGTTCACTCGAGTCTACATTCTATTACTAGCTCTAAACACAGCCAAGCATAGAGAAAAGGGTCATCCGTCCCAAAACAATATGGTTGTCAAACAAGCCACTGCAAATAAAATTGGCGTCATCTGAAGCAGTTCATCTCTGAATTCAGGGGTAGAGTGGTAACTTGGACTAGCTTGGAACATGATCTAACAACAAACAGTAAATCCCAACCAACTGATTACATTTTATGGTTAGCAGCTGTATTCAGACTTCAGATTTAAGTCGGTGCTTGCCTACATGTCACCAACTGGACATGGCAGTGCACATGTTTATGTGCCTCTGCTATCTGCTGCTTGGTACCACATTCCTCGCAGTTCGGCAATCATGCACGTCCGGCGATGACCGATATGAGCCTCTACCGACTCCATGTGCGCACTGTTTCTTCCTGCTGGAGCGACGTTAGCCCTCTGGACTTACCCTCCTCCACGACCAGTTACGCCTCGGCGAGTCTGCTCGTTCACCCAGCAGTGGCTCCTCTCCACACATTCAAGCTCATTCCCTCCTTTTCACACCAGTGCATCACTGTCACCTCCTTGTCGCGCTGGATGCATATCACCCGATCCCAGACCGACAACAATCGACAGCACCGACTGGTTGCAGTGTGCTTCCTACCCCCTTGTGAGCACAAACCACTGTCTACCTCGCCCACGCATCTTCCTAGCACCTCAACGTCTCGGTACTCAAAGCATCCAGTCTGTCGAGATTAAGCTCTGGAACAGGAGTGGACTCGTTGAGTCGGCACCCAACACCGTTGTTGCCCTAACCAAAACCTGGCTCGACCGGTCAACTTACGACAATCATAATGTCATCCCTGCTTGATTCTAAGTATTCCTGAAAGATCGCCCCATCTCTTGCAGCGGTGGAGTCATGATCATAGCGCCATGCCACATGCCCTGCAGATGTCGACATGACCTTGAACAAGACGCTTAAGAAGGTGTGCTTGTTGAAAGCCAGATTGCAACTAACACCTTGCCATTCATGTGTCTAGCACCTCCTCGACTTCAAGCAGCCTGCTTCGATGCCCTGCAAACAGCCATTGACCAAATTCCAGCAATCAAGGTAAGTCAACATCTACCTGATGGATGACTTCAGCACACATACAGACTGGACTGATCCGACATCACCGATTCACTGTCTGCACCCACTTGCCCAGAGTCTCCCCGACCTGGCCGAGCCGCCTGGCTTCATCCAGCACTGCACCGAACCTACGTCCCCAGGCACAACATCCCATGTGGACTTCCTCTTTGACACTAACCCTTTCCTGCTGTCGGACTGCACAGTCGAAGACAGCCTGATCAACTGTGACCACAGGGAAATCTATGTCCACACGCACAGATCCCTACCCTGCCTCGGCCAATTCGCCTATCTGGTGAATCGTTACTCCTGATGCTGACCTAGCGCACCTGCAGATGCTGCTCCACCTGAACCCCTTGGTTCATGGTACCCACTGATAGATCCGTCAACGACATGTACGAACTATGGCAGGACTTCATAGATGCAATCCTCCCCTGAATGCGTCCCATATTCTTCTAGGCAAAACACACTAGACATCTTCAAATTGTCGAGACGACAGCGCCAGCTCTTTTGGAAGGTGCGTAAGTGCTCCTGCACGAGCCTTGAAGCGGCCAAGAGCATCCAGAGGGAAATCAAATGACTCGCACACATATATATCTTACAACACGTATGCATGTGATTTTGCAGCCAGCGCTGCTAAAGAGCCCAGGCTTTTTGGTCCTTTATAGAGTCAGAACGAAAAATTCTCCTACATCTAACCGACCCTCATGCACAGCAACGTCCTCATCACTGACCTTGCTGCAATTGCAGACATATTCAAGCAGCACTTGTTCTCCATCTGGTTTCCTGCAAACCCCTCTCCCCACTGTTTTTTCACTGCAAAAATAAACTATGCATCGCCGAACGCTAATTCTTCGCCCAAAGGTAGCGCTAGAGGTTCGAACCAGATGACTAAATTTGAACACGAACAGATACTTTACTCAGAAGTTGTAAGTGATTTTCTGAAAATGTCAGTGGGAAAATGGTGGTCGACGGAGCTTTCAAATACATGGTGCTCTATGGTGCCAGAAACCGAAAACGGGCAAAAATGGGCCCCATTTTCCCAATGAAATATTCAGAAAATCCCCTATAACTTTTGAATAAAATATTGGTTTATGCTGAAACATTGGTATCTTGTTCAGACATCTAGCGCTATCTTTCAGCAGAGAATAAGCGTTCGGCCATGCATACGGTAGTTTTCTTTTGCAATAAAAAAAAACCCTGTGAATTTTTTTTTTTTGGAACACCCTGTGTGTATTTTATCCTGCCTCTCCAGGTGGGCAATGAGAGTACACAGTATGCCGCACCCCCCCCACCCCCCCCTGTCCTTTCTTACCCTCTGCACGCCTGGAGAGTGTACCACAACAAGTTTAATAACTACTACTGAACTATTGTTGTCTAGCTTGCCTTGCCCTGTAGTTTGTGAGCTGTTCAACAATGTGGTAGCATCCAAAGTAATTAAAAAAAAATTTTTTTTTTACAGAAATTAAAAGCAAAAAGCTATTTAATGCTGTTCTTTATTTATCGATGCACTGCCTACCTGACACATTCCATGACAGTTATTAATGACTATCGGGAGAATGTGTCTTGGTGTGTGACTTTTCTATCTTTTTTTTTTCTATTTCCTTTTTTCTTTTTGTGTAGCATGCTGCGCATGCTCTTTCTGGATGTTTGTGGTTGATCGGGCACGAATAAACTAGTTGAAAGTTGCGCTTGTCCGTGTCAACTCTCTTGTGTTGTGCAAAACTCTTCTAGATTGCATCATGAACCAACTAGGCTAACAACAAGTTTTAACTGCCTACCTACTGCGAGGTGCAATGATTGATTAAAGGGATACTTCAACGAAATTTGGAATATATCCGCCACGTTCAGAAATAGGTTGAATATGATCCACAATATCCGTAAATGACAATCGCACGTTTGTATTTTGAGCCCGGTGGCTGTGTTTTTCGTTATAAATGGCCCACTCTGGCAAGCTCTCGGAGAGCCAGCCAGCGGTGAGCACGTGACATCCGATGCAATCGTGACGTAGTTCATCTCGAGATAAGCATAGCTGCGGCAGGCTGACGTCGGGAGTATGTGCTAGTAGTTCCAGCCATCGAAGTGGCTGCTTTTGTACGAATTTTGAGTGATGGGTTAATCTTCTATAATTTTGTAGAGGGACAATGGCGAATTTTGGGACACACAAAGAGATTCTTGGGGAGAGGGGGAGTTCCTCCTTCCCCTCTTCTCTCGTGGTGGCCGGAGGCGAGGACAGTTATCATCACTACCTGTCAAGCTTCCTAGACGGGCATTGCAGACGAGGCGTTAATGACATCCACCAGGTGCTCTTTGCTAACCGTTTAATCTGTTCTGAAATTCCTTTTCGTGTCTTTTTCAACAAGAGATTGGTGTGTCTGATGTGATACTGCTTTTTTGAACACGTATAGACAAAAAAATAAGCGCCGAAATTTCGTTGTAGTATCCTTTTAAAGGTTGATGCAACTATTCACTCTTACGACAAGTCACCTGGCACCTCTGCTGCACATTTTTCGCCAAATGCAAAACTTCAGTAGTTTGCACTTAGTTCCTTTCACTGTACGGGTATTCAAGGAAAGGTAATTAATATCAACTCCGCATACGCGGAAGAGATAACAAACCACACAAGGGTGTTCTATTTCCTACCCTTCCAGGTAAACGCATGTTGAAGTTTCCGGCTTCACTCGCAAAAATATCCCAAATGATCCGTCTCCCCAAAAACAAAATCTTTCCAAGTTCCGTCACACAAAAAAATAGGGCCTCAAACCAGCGATGCACCATACGCGCCCGTTGTGGCACCGTTGCGATAATAAATCCCATCAGATACGAAATGCAAGCGAGATCCAGCTTTTTCGCGGCCAGGCGGCGGAAACAGCTGTTGGAAAGAGGCGTCATACTCAAACAGACTTTCACGATTTCTGCAGATACAACGAAACTTCGTGCGTTGATAGATTAACCGTTGGTGAACTAAGCACGTTTTTGTGTTTTGGAGTTAGTTCTGAACTCGGTCATCATCGATCAGTTCGCTGTTCCGACACGATGGCTTCGCCCGTGGAGAGCAGCGCGTTTGGTGGTGTCAGAAAAGCGAACAGAAAAGGACCGCGGCAGACACCGAGCGGCAGAGTTCTAGAGTTTTGTGGATTAAACGTGTGCCCATGAAGAAACGAAGATATGCATCTGCGCATAACTCTACATAGAACGGAGGAACTTCGCGGCAATGTGCTGGCCTCATCAAACGCGTAGGCTGAGTGAAAGAGCCGGCGAATAGCTTTGAATTGCAAGCCACCATTCGCCACAGATCGGCTGAAATTCGACGTAGGGGTTTCCAGACAACTCACCCGATCCATGGGATTCCGATTTATGCGTTCGTTATTCGTAAAACCGGCGAAGACGCAGTGCACCCAACATCTGTTTACATTGCCGTACAAAAGCATGGAAGTAGGCTAGTGAGATGAGAGACAACTTGCACTTGCGAGGGCATCGAGGCACGTGACCACACATGTGATCCATGACCCTACTCCGCCTTGGTTGACTAGCTTTTGGTTTCGGTTTGACGGCGCGACGTGTACAAATCTCACGTGCACAGCGTAATTTAGCACGAATTTGAGATTTCCGATTTTTATTGCTTTTCTCCTACAGCTAAAATGCTGGCATAAAAATTACGCGTGTGTTTGAATGGAAAATCAACTTATGAGACAAAGTCTTTTTGTTCTTCACTCACTACTCTGCCGAAACAGACTGCGAGAAAGCGCAGTTGTCGTGTTTGCGCTAAAAACTGTTTGTAAACATATGTGTTACCACAGTGACACACTCGTTTACAAGTATAATAAGTATGTAATTCAGCATTGTATGTTTATATTTAATTTCTTTCACCGAATTTTCTTTTTAGTTCGTACACCTGCGTCTGCGTGCAACTCTTCAGATTTCTGTTACTTCCACTGTCAAGAACAGGGGATCCTGTCTGCTCATAGTACCAGTTTATATTCATGCCCCCAAAAGATAGTCTCTCTTAACCGTACACATTGTTGACGGACGTTTACAAAACAACGCGATTGGCTGAATCAAGAGTCCGGTTGGAGTTATGGTAGAGCTGGATTTTGGTTTCTATAAAGAGTATATCCCGTTTTCCGGGGTGCGCTGGTTCGGCTGTCCGTATCCGCACCTCAAGTGCGAATAAGGGTGGATTTTCGTCCGGACCTGAGGTGCAGATAAGGGTGGTTTCTTATCCGCACCCCCAAGTGCAATACGCACAAGCTATACTTAATATTATTGTTATTGTTATTGTTATTATTAGTAGTATTATGAATTATTCTTCCAGTAATCCGAGTTAAATCAGAGTGCGATTGCAGCGCCACGGAATGTTCGTTCAATCGCCGGTTGGCAACGTGTTTAAACACTCCAATTTATTGTTATTTCGGCATGCCAAGCTCTAAAGCAGTTGAGCACTTGAGCTCGTGGTCAAGGTCTGTTGAGGAACTATGGCACGTAACAGGGTGACTGCGCCGGCCTTGTCCGAGTCGGAGTCTTGGGACTATCCCGAAGAGGATGTTTCTGACGTGGTACAAGTTGGTAGTGCCTTCGATGACTTCAAATCCTTCAAGAAGCGCCTTTACCAACAGGCAACGCACCAGCTCTTCGTGGTTCACAGGTCAAATTCTGTTGAAGTGGCGAACAGGGGCTTGGATCCCCCAAGACGTTGAAAGCGGAACTCGTTTACGCCAACGTTACATACAAATGCAAACATGCAGGGATGGTACGGCATGAAAAAGGGTATGCGGCCAAATCAACGGTAGTTTGCATTACTATGCAGTCTGCATCCTTGTGCCAGGCAATGCCGAAAATAAAAAGTTTAGCACAGAGAAATCTGGAATTTAAGGGACACTGACAGGGTATTTATGCTCACTCAATGTGTTTATCTGTACGTGACGTATGAAAGCTCCCCAGTCCAATATTTGGCGGCTCGGAAATTCGTTTTCTTTCCGCTCGAAAACTGCCGACCGAGAACTGGCCGGTTCGAGTCGCGCTCACTCTCTTCTGCGTGGTCACGGGCCGCTCTCTATGGTTTAGACACAACCACCAAATATCATCAAAGTCGTGGGTCGTCTAAGGCACACACTCAATTCTTAAAAATAGAAAAAGAAATATTATATTAATTTTTATGGCTTCAAAAAACTGCAAATACATTGATTAGAAGAAAAAAGTTGCACAGCCACGTGACTTCCGGCAGCTCTTTTTCCCTATATTTCTTCTTCCTACCCAGTCCAGTTCTCGATTTCGAGCAGCGTACGTTTTTTACTTTATTAAAAATATGCGTGACGCAGTAGAAAATTATTAGCACCAATATAAATCGCAAAAAAGGGGGAGAGGTGGAGTGTCACTTTAATAATATAAAGGATATTTAAATTGTTAATAATGTTTATCTGTCTGTCTTCTACGTTGCAATGTTTTCCACTGCTTTCTTCAAAGTTTTTTTTTAATATATTGCTCGCAGCTGGCACAGCTGCCTGAGGGGAAAAATGCAGGCAGTTTTCCCTTATTGGCTGACAATGATCACGTGACTATATTGCCGGTCGAATGGACATGAAAAAATACTTTAAAAATACTGGCATAGCACTTCGGAAAAAAGAATTTCAGCAATACCCGTTCTTTGCGTGGTAAACTCATACCAGCTACACTCAATTTATCCAAATGGATATTAGATGTAGAGGCACGCCACAAAGATCAGCGACATATGCTAAAATTCATCAAATGCTAAAATCAACGAGGTAGAGGGGCTTAGAGCGATAAACCGGGGTTCCGGTCTGCACTGAAAGTGACCCCCACAAGGCGCGCTGCCATTGTACGCAAATGTTGACCACTCGTCACATGACCAAACCAAATACGTGACGTCACAGGAAAGATGGCAGCGCCCAGGCAGCGGCTGGTCCCAGCTGGGCCGGAGCTTGTCGGATGCGTTGTTTGTTGTCGTTCGTGTCGGCGAGTTGATTTCAGACGCGGAAGCCGTCATATGAGGCCGGTCGAAAGCGACTTCAGAGTTCAGCGTGGTGTCTGACGTAGGTATAACGTGAACAGAAGGAGGAACGGTGTGCATTTCGCTGGTGACCGACGGGGATATTGCCACGAAAGAGACAATCGGCCCTACGTTGCTCGGACCTCGGATTGATTCGGATACCGCAAGTAAATTTTAAGGCGACGTTTCTGTGCTCTCGTTGACCATCGGAATCTTCGAGGTCTGCAGTGAAGCGTGTGCAATATGTTTGGATACGCAGTTTAGCGACGGAAATTGCGTGAGTCGTGCTTGGCAGTGTGCAATCGTGGTGCCGCTTCGTTCAAATGACCGAAGGCTCACTTTGGTTGTGCGGCGCACCGGAGAGCTGCCTTCAAGTGCTTCAAGTTGGTAGTTCCTGTGCCGTGCTTTAGGTGATGCTGTGCTGCTTCCTAAATTGTTCTGGCGTAGACGTGCACTTTCACGGAGCACAGGTGTTGCAGTTGGTATTGATTCCGCTTGTCTGTCGCACGTTTCGTCGACACAAGTTTCATCAACACTCGGTACGCGAATTGCAAGCTGTATGGGCATTTCATCGCGCGTGTTACCTACCCAGTCCACCCGTTCACGCCGCTTTGCGACGGCAGTCTGCAGCGGCTCATTACCAGAAAAGTGGTTCCACATCCATTTCAGTTCAGTTCGTCCACGGCAGTCGCCAAACCCCGAAGGAGAGGATTTATTCGAACAGAATGCCTCTAAAACAATGCAGCTTTTTTAGTGGTCAGGATAGACTCTCTTCTGTCTGTTTTGTTATATTGTCACAGATGCTTGCTCCAGTCCTATTTTCTATCAATATTTACTATTCTGGAAAAGTTCCAGGCCATGCTCAGCTGTCATCGTATGTTCTGGTGGAGGTGCTGCACACTTTACCCATAGCCCTTCACTCTGTGTGGACCCTGGTAGCTCCTCAGCCGAGTTGCCCTGCGTCTTACTATGCTTCGGCGAGCCGCGAACCAAGTCTATCCCAAGCCCGGCAGAAAAGCCGCAAGGCGAGCGAAGTACTGCAAGGACTAACCTCTGGAAATGCACTGCAAAACCATGAAATCCGAGCCAGTCGCTGCTACCACAAGAACCACCGGAATTCGGTCTTTTGCCAGAAAAACCAGGCTGACTAAGCCAACAATGACAAACCTGCAGCAGCAACCATGTCCGCTCCCCATCATTGTTCGCATGCCCGTCGCACCTCACACTGATGCCCTTTCACGCAAGTGAGCGCATAAGACGCCGAGGACTGATTGAACAATATGACCATGTCGCCTCGCCACAGTGGGTAGGACCGGACAACCAGCCCTGCAGAACCTATACTTCGTGGAAGAAACTGCCAGGCACTGGTTTGAGAACCACGAATCCTCCTTAACGTGCGTGGGGAAGTTTGCGCGATCGAAGCTGAAGTGCACGTTCATCAGCCAACATTGACCAGGGGAGAGCCGATTCCTGATTCTGTCCAGGATGCGGCCTCAACAAGAGCCGCCACCGCCTTCGTGGAAGATGTTTTGGGCGTGATCGAGCACCCATGCCAACCCTGATGTTACAGAAGACAAGAAGCTAAGAACTCATGTCCCATCGCGTGAGGTAACACTCCGGCAGCCTTGTCCGCAACTCCACGACAACAGTCGAAGGGTACATACCACCACGGCTTCCAACATTGAATGTATACTGCAGGCCAGGCCTGTCGCTATAAACAACTCCCCAGCTTCTCGACACTCAGTAGTCCAGCTGCAACTTGGATGCTGCAGCCTCCCAGGCATCTGCGACATCCACGACGTTGTCCGGGAGGAGACCAGGAAGCTGCTTCCTGCCATCAGTTGCCCGGCTTTTATTTTGATTGCCAAGATTGTTTTCGGAACAAGTTCGACAGGCATTTCAACTGGAGACTTCTGAGCAAAGCGGCATCTGGACGCAACCGAGGGCCACTATGATGCCACAAAGTCACGATGATCGCCATCAGCTACCCGTTACTGTTCAATGCCCGATTCAACGAGACACCCCAACGCCGAAGCATTCATACGCCCGAGCTTGCTGCATTGATGCGGAAAACCACCAGAAAATTTGATGGATTAGAAGCCAGCCCTGCAGCTTCAGTGCATCAGATGTCATGGCCGCGCATTGCCACGTATGATTACAAGACGGCGTCAGTCGGTCAAAGCTGCCACTGACCAAACTGAACACCGACGTGCCAGGAGCATCATCCGACAACAAGCAGGCACAGGTACTATGACTGAACGCCTGACACGAGACTGTCGCAGAAAGAACTCGTTCTGGAACCATTTGCAAAGAACCAATAATTACGTAATCAAGTGGAAATCAACATATTT